>VOQJ01042732.1:123246-151076 GCA_015052665.1 Apistogramma diplotaenia | reverse complement strand
AGGTGCTCCAGGTAAGCCAGTGCCAGGTCTGGTTTGGCCTCCACCGTCTCCATGATGCACACTTTTCGACGGCTGGTCGCCTTGTCCTTTAGATGACCAAAAAAAAAAAAAAAGGAAAATCAAGCTTTACATTTATTAAAAAATACAATAAAATAAATTGGAGAAGCCAAATGATTTATTTTTCAGTCATACAAAACACGTTCAGCCTTGTATAACCATTTTCTTGAGTGCCAGATGCTACGATAATCCAGACAGAACACGACGATCACACGTTCCCCCTGCGAACAAACATTCGGTGACAGTGGGGAGGAAGAAAACTTGAAACAGAAAAAGACTTGCTGCAGAACCAGGATCGCGGAGGGAAAGCCATCTGTCGTGGCTGGTTGGAAGGAAAGAAAAGAAAAGCACAGAGACAACAAACAAGCAGGATGTAACACAAACTATGTTAGAGTTGACAAAAGCTATGGACATGAAATGGTGGCAGATAACCACAAGGGGAGTGCATGATGGGAACTCCCACAGCAGCCTGTAACTGCATAACGAAGAGACAGTTCAGAGTCACCTGCTGCAGCTCTAACCTTAAGTTATATCAAAAAGGACAGTTTAATAATAATAATCTTCAATATCTGAGGTTCTGGGAGACTTTAAAGATCCCAGGTGTCGTATAAACTGACCACATTCTTGGGCAGGGACTCTGTTAGCCAATCAGTGATGAGCTCGAGGACGTCAGCAGCCTGGCCCCAGCTACAGATGCACTCCAGCAGCTGGCTGTACTGGGTTGGAACAGCTCCTGAGTCCATCCTCCTTAGTCTGGAAAGGACCCCGCAGCTAGAAATGAGAAAGCAAAATGGAGAGAATCAAACAGGATCCTGTCACTAATAGAAACAGCAACAAAAGAAACCACAACTTAGTTAAATAATAGAGAAAAAAACACACACACACACTGCTGCTCACCTGAATGTTGGAACTGCAGCTGGGGGCAGGAATGAGGCCATTTGAATAAGAGGAACAGTAGCTCGCTCATCCTGGAAAACAAATCAAGAGTTCTTGGATTTATTCAGGAGAAAGCAACACTACACCGACACGGCACTGCAGCAGCTGTACCTCAAAGGCCTGGAAATACTTGGACATAACACTCCCAAACTTGGCACAAGTGTACTTCTGGGCCTCTTCATTTTGTTTCAGGGCCTTCGAGACACTTCTCCACAGGATGACCACGACCTCCAGTAAACTGGACACAATGGCCATGTCCTTCCCCAACACGACATGCTGAGATGAACAAACACACACAGAAAACAAACTTGAACGTGTGTCTCAGCACGCTTTCTCGTCATCTCACTGGGCTGAGATACAGAACGGGATTTAGAGTGACAGCCGAAAACAAAAACATGAGAAGAGAGAGAAAAAAAAACTGATGAAAGAAGATCTGAAATTACATTTGATTAATCATCAACCAATAATCTGATATTGAATAAAACCTTATATTTTTTGAGCCACATGTAGATTATTTTGGTACACCTTTAGTGATTACATCACAGGGGAAAAGGCTCGACTGCAGCTGCAGACATATTTGGGCATAACACAGCAATTATTTGCTATTCTGGCAGTATTTTTGTTTGCTTGGTTTATTGACTGCTGATCGCTATATTACGCAACACCGATGAACACTAACAGGAAGTCTGGCTCTAACTGCGCCTGTAACCCAGAAATAAACATGTTTACACGCTGGAACAAAGAAAAGATCTTGATCTCTAACAACAATTCACCTCCTTCCTGATAACTGTGTGGGTGCTTATTTTTATATAACTCCTCCAATCATATTAAACTAAGGCTTAAAATCAAGCCTTATTGAGGGCAGAGCTGCTTTGACTGACAGGTGGATACCGACACAGGCGGCTGCACCCACTGCCTGCATGCTAGGCTTCACCTCCACTAATTAAAGTCAATGAAGTGGACCTAGAGACAATGTAGGTGTCACTGGTGCCTTTTGCAGCATTTTAATGCAATTATCTGACTAATAATAATAATAAAGCTTTCTGTGGAGTTAATTGCACAGTTTGTGCTCAGGTTTAGTTGAGTAAATTTCTAGTATCATCTTCTTTATGTGTGAGCACTTACTAGTAGGCGTATGTGCGAGGCACTCGTGCAGTTTGTGGATGCAACTTTCTATTTTTTTAATAACTTAGCACTTAGCCATTTCTGGCTCTGAGAAACCAATACAGGAAGAGCCAAAAGTCTAGAGTTTAAACAGGATGCAAACAAGTCAAAAATATTATTATCTGCACAAATTATGCCTGAGCTGGTTTAGAGTTGATTTGTTAAAAAAAATAATCAAACGCTGCTCTTTCAGTTACACCGAAATTTTGGCAGAATTTCCCCTTTGTGGAGCTAAAGACATTTTGAACCTCGCTGGCCTGTGTGTTTCCTGCTTACTGCGCTGTTCTCTTTGTTGCTGTCATTGATGTCGGTCATGTCACCGTCAGCCTGGATGCAGCTGTTCAGGACGCGGCGAATAGCCAACATCAGCTTTACTGGAGGAGAAGACGACAAAGCGACACGGCGACTTAAGATCCCACGAACACAACAAGCAAAAATGACTCCACTGTTGGTCGGTTGCTGGGCACTTACTTATGTTAGTGGGTGCTGTGTGTCTGGAAGCAAACTGGTAGAATTTCCTGGCAGCCATGGGGTTCATTTGAATGAGGGTGATGCAGCGGTTGCACCACTCCTTCTCGGACTCATTGACAGGGAAGAAGGACTTGAACAGGAGGTCGACAATACGCTTGGAAACCGAATGCGAGTCAATAGCCAAGCGGGCCAGCAGGTGGTCCATGCTGCACACATCCCAGAACTGGATATCGGTGGTTGCAGGAGATTAATGAGAAAAACAGGAATCTTCGGATTACTACGCACAGTAAATACGTCCAATACGTTTTCTCATATCCAAAAAACATGCATGCGTACCAACATCACACAGTGGCAGCCTGTTTAAGCTACGAGAAAAATCGACACACACATTACCTTAGCAGCACGAACCGCTTTGACCTTTATAAGCATGTCGAGAAAAGCTATTCGGACTTTCTCCGAGTTGTCATGAAGGCTGTATTTGACAGTAGGTAACAGTTTTTCCAGAAGTGGATGGCTGAGAGCGTTGTCCAGGACAATAGTCAGACACTGAGGGAATAACGCAGAAACCACAAATGATTAAATATAGTATCCCTTGCGACATGCAAATTCTGTCCGCAAACAGAGAAATGCCAAGAATTTTTGCATAATTCAGTCATTACTGGAGACCAATCTCACGCTCTTCTTTCAGGAAGAGAAAAAAAGCCACGTCTTCTACCTTGAACACTGAGCAGCGGACATCAGGGGAGCTGCTGTCGGCCGCCAGCTCCGCCACCAGCTTCTTCAGGAAGTCCGTGACGATCGTAGGCGGGAGGAGCTCCCAGCATTTAGCCAGGATCTTGCAGACACCCAGAGTGGCATTGGAGCGCACAGTCGGGTGAGGATCATCAAGGAGGCTCTGAGGGTGACAAGACAGGTGTCTGTGACGATTGTTGACGCCCTTTAAAGCTCAGTTTTAGTGAACTTCAGTTTCAATTGATGAGAAAATTGAGAGTTTCTCACCATGGCTGTGTCCAACTGCTTTTGAATGTTCTCATCTATCTTCTCGTGGCTTTGATCCGGGTCGTGGACTGGGAAGGCCTCGGTGAAAAGCAAAGTGGCATTTGCTCGCACCTCAAAGTTAGGAGCCTGAACAAATCAAACAGAAACTCTGTAGATTAGAAGAAAAAGCCCAAATACAGGTTTCATCTGACTCATGAGTCTGATGACGATAAACACAAGATTCCCCTGTTTTTTTGGGGCCAAATATTTTATCACTGTTATTTTTATTGGAAGGAAGGCAGGGAACTGTATGATGTATGCATACACTGAGAGCTTTCCAAAGTATGGGCCTGTAGAGACTAAAGAGCATCTTGTCCATGCTGCGACACTCCTTCCTCGTGTGGAAATAGCTCACAATCTGCATGTGAGACAAAGAGATCAGAGAGTGAACACAGACATTGTATACTACAGATATGGGGACCAAAAATATGCTTAAAGAAGCCAAAGTTGTCATATTGCAGTCTACCTGTCGGACTTTGGAATGGACAGGAGAAGCTCTCTGAAGGAAGATCGCATTCTGCATAAAATCCTGAATGCACAAGTTCTCAATCTTCTCCAAGAACTCTCCACTAGCCTTCTTCCACGCTCTGAAGTAGATCTCCGTAATATGAGTAGTCAGGGCCCTGAAGGGAAGAGTTTGGTGGTTTAGCAGTTATTAGCGTGAAAAGAAATCTTGAGTGTGTCAGCGAGAAAAGAGTGGGCTTCATACTTGCTGTAAAACTCCAGCTGGTTTTTGATTGTGCCGTGAATAACCCAGATGAAGTTGACGTTCCAGCTGAAAAGAAACACCAGGAATCGCTTTCCCTGTGACAATACACACATCATCAGACTGACAGCTCCAGAACGAAGGCGCGTGGAAAACAAACACACAGCGGCTGAGTGTAACTCACGTCATCATTTCTAATGTGAGTAGGGTGGTGAAAGCACTGAAGCAGCAAGTCGATTATCTGCTTGTTTTCTTCTGATGTGTAGTCAAGGCTCAAAAGCACGTCGTGGAGCCTCCACACTCTTTGGATCTCAGCTCCCTGACAAGAGACAAAACATCAGGATGGTTACCAGCTATCAGCATGCTGTGGTGAGACATGCTGGCTACTAGTGGAAAGCATTTCTTTCAGAATGAAAACACGCCGAGGAGCTGACATCAGTGAGGGCTTATACTCACCGGCTTCTTCACAATGAAGCTCTTCTGCAGCGACACAAACAAAGCCGTGCGACCGAACTGCTCCCTCTCCTGCAGCCCTTTCTTCCACCAGGCCTCACACAGCGCGTGGATGTGGTTCTGCAGGGGTGCCTCTGACACAGGAAGTGACGCCAACACATCTGGAGGACACACACACACACAAAAAGCCGCTTTATAGAGACACCGAAGCTTTTCTGTATGGATATCTATCCATCTGAATGAGAGAAAATATACCAACACTCACCGTGAAGTCTTTGGGCAATCTGCAGAAGAGCACTATAGGTGTCACCATCCTGTAAAACCTTTACAGACACTGTAGCGACAAGCGTCACACTGTCCACAACAGCCACGACGTGTTTCTGAAGGAAAATTAATGCACAAATGAAGCAAAACTAACTACTACTTGGGGGTCGTCTGGGGGTCAGTGAACGGATCAGTTAACTCACTGAGTCTGCAGCCGGCTCTTCCTGCATTCCCTCCTCCTCCCTGCCCTTATCCCAGCGCTCCGGTGGCAGCTCTAGCAGGACATCCTGAAGGAGAGACGCCAGCCTCCCCCACAGGGCCTCTCTCTGCGCCCTGGGCATCTCCTGCACGACCTCCTCCACATCGAAGGGCTCGGCTTTGTCCTTCTACACAGCAATACAGACAACTTTGATTTGACAGCCACATTTAATAAAAATATAATAATTATTTATTCCTAAACACAGCATCAAGCAGGGCCGCTGAAGGGGGTGGAAGTGGGGGGGACATCGACACTTTAATGAGAACCGTCTGTGTTCCCGTCATATTTGCTGAGGTTCCTGCAGAAACAGGCACCCACTGGTCTTTGAAGGATCATCATCTCTGTTTTATGATACGGCGAGGACAGTGTTTAATGGTTGTCATGGTTATTTAATAAAAAGGATGCCCTTATTTTCACTTTGAATATAATTAAATCATTACTGCTGTTGTGTTTTCATATCTTGGGTAAAAAGAGAACGCTGTGCTGTGTGATGAACTAAACTCTCCCTGCTCTCTGAGACATTAAGGATTAATAAGCCATTTATTAACATCAGAGAGGCTATTTATACATCCTTAATTAAGCTGTGGTTCAAAATTTGTTCACATTTTGGCCCAAATCACACCGTGAAACTATTAAATATGAACAGTATGTAAGAGTTAAACGGGTCTACTGTCTATTAATTATTCTGGGTGTTTTGCCTCACCTTTCTGTAATACTTGAAAGAACCACAGAGTAGTTTGACCAGAATAAGTCATACATCACAAACATGAAACAAGTCTATACGACCACCTTCTTTTTATATCCTGTCCGATTCCGCTGCTGTGCTTATTGCTTACGATCAGACTGTCACAATAACTCTGAAAAGAAGCCTTGAGCTGCGCTGTGAGTACCGAGAGGACCTAGAAAGAAAGATCATATTTCTCTCATATTGGATTCTCTTCATTGACTCTCTGTTAAAGCAAAGGTAGGAGTTTAAAACCGCTGCCCTCACATTCAAAATCCCTTAATCACCGAGCTCCATCACATCTTAAAGACCTCATAGTGTGAAATGATCACAACAGAGCATTTTTCTTTCAGAGTAGCGGCTTCGTACACCTATAAAACGTACATCTGGGGAGCCTTCAGCTGGAGTCAGGAGGGAGAGAGCCTCTCTACTTTAAAGTTAGGCTTAAATTACGTTTCTATACTTATACTGCGCGATAACTTTGTATCTTCTGTCTCCTGCAGGGCTTTTTCCTCACTGTACCTTTTCCCACCTGGGAGATATACAGTACCTATATCTCTGGCTGTATGGTTCTGATGTGCACATAGACTCTGCCAACCAGTAGATTTTTTTTGTTTGTTTCTTGTTTTCCTCCCTTTCTAAGCTGGCTGAGCCCGTCCACCTTTATCCTGGTTCTTTTGGAGAGTTTTATCTTTAAGTGCTCACTCAAGGGTCTTGGCCTTACTGTTAAGTTCCCTGAGATTGCTTATGTTATCAGGGTTACTCCTGGCTCAAGATAGGCTTTTGGAGGGTGAAGCCAGATTGATCCTTATAAATCACTGGCCACTTTTCAACTGCTTGTTAACATAAATATCTAATCAGCCAATCACGAGGCAGCAACTCAATGCATTTTAGGCATGTAGACATAGTCAAGATGATTTGCAAAAGTTCAAATATATAGAGGAGCATCTTTGAATTGGCTTCTTGAACATGGCAATGAGGTACTGTACGCCAATGGCCTCCACAGTCTCCAAAGCTCAATCCAATAGAGCTACACAGGGATGTGGTGGAACATGAGATTCATATCATGTGTGCTGTGCAGTCAACAAATCTGCAGCAAACTGTGATATTATCATGTCACTATGGACTGCATTACATTAAGAGCTGCAAGGAGAACTCTGGATGCAGGTATCAAATGAGCCAAAGATGCATATGCCTTAAAAATCCCGTTTGTAGAGGCTCTCCCACCATCAGACCTCATCACCGGATGAGCAGCATGCCAGACTGACTACAGAGAAAGTCACTTCAGTTAGAGAGTAAACAGGGACTGTGCACATCTGACCGACATCAGTCCTGGTGATTTTGCTTAAGGCCAAAACGTCTTTGGTGGGCATCAAAAATGTTTGGTGTGTGTATGTGTGGCGTGGAGGGGCTTTATACAGAAAAGGTTTGTACTGAAAGGAGTATTTTTATTTGCAGTAGTAGCTGACTTAAAATAAATGGGCTCTATTTTTGATTATCCTCTAAATTTTAAACTTCACAAGCACTTTAGTCTATTAAGATGTGTTACTTGCATGACCTGTATAGTGTAAAGACTAAAGTATAATTCTCATGTTCAGGACTTGAACACTTCCTGCACTAACTACAGCACAGTTCTGTATTATGACGATATACCATTAAACCTGGCACAAAACCAGGAGACGTAACTGGCGTTAAGTTATTGCGTACTTACATGAAGCTGAATGTAGCGAAGGAAATCCTCCACGTTTTCTTTACAGGCGGCTTGTAAAAACGTCTCTCGCTTAGACATGATCCCTGCTTCCAAAGCGATCCGGAGCAACCTTAAGATTTCCAAACTACCTGCGATGAAAGACGCTGCAGCGTTAGCTCGCCTCGCCTCGCTTTAACAAATATGGCAGTCCGTTTGTCGTTACCGTTAAAAGTGCTATTTACAGACACTGGGTTAAGAGCTATTCATCCTCGCAATTCAGAACTCAGCAGAATTTGCTTGATATGTTACCTTTTTACTGACAATTTTGCGCGTCAGCAACAGTGTAATGACAGCCAGCCATACTAACAGCAAACCCGCGCAAATTTGGATAAATTCGGCTCCATACGTCATGACGCTTGTTTTGACGCTTACGTACAGCTGCTATTACTCCCTTTTGCCACTGGATGGAGACAAACCACCACAGATGCGTTGCGTCTTTACCGTAACAGCGCGAACGATGGTCACTGGGCGTTTTAGTCGCTCACGTCGTTTTATTTATTCAGCGGAAGGTTCGCCTTATAGGTTGCACCTCACTCACCAGGGGAAATTATTCTGCAAGGCGAACACTAATCCTCACATAATATGTCGTAATTCAAACTGTGTTACCCAGTCTGCTGGATTTAATATGTATTCAGGTGACATCAGAATAATCGGAAAAAAGCGTTTCCAACTCGGATAATTCCCGTAAATGCCAAGTCAAGACAGAAAGTAAATTAGGAAGTTGTGTCAATTGTTTGTGTCATACACTTACAAAAAAGAGGGAGTGGACTGTAGTAAATATTTAGCTAATTTAAAAGTTTTAATTAATGGAGCCCTGTAGCTTTATTTTATTTATTATGTTTATCATACATTCAGTTGTCATATTCCAAATTTAGGCAAAACTTTGGGGACCTTCACAGTAGCACATGAAAGTGGAGTAATTAAAAAAAATGCACAACAGCTTTCACAAGAGAAAACCTGTATTCATCAAAAGCCATGAGGCATTACATCATCCAAAATAATAACATTAAGAAGGCAAGTAAATTACATTTGTGTGTGTGTGTGAGCTGGGTGCATGGGGTGGGGCGGGGGGGGGGGGTTGTTAAGGCACACAGATAACAAGAAATGTATTGAACAGCTCCAACAGAACTTCCAACTGCATGGCAAAACATACACAAGCATGACACAGATGTATCACCTCGACACAGGCAGCCCTGCTTTTTAAAACGTGAAAACTGTTCAGATTTTTCAGGTCGTTCGACTTACGTTTGGTTTGAAAACAGTCAAGTATCCTTTGCATAATGCACAGCACTTGTTCACAGTCCTAAAAATGCCCCCATGTCTCAATCAGATCAACAACTATTGCACAAATCTCCTAAAACATACAGAGCAGTCATTTTATTCCTTGCATATGTGCATTCCATGTTCATACTCAAGCATTAACAACAAGAGGTAAACAATCAAATAATACTGCATGACAGAAAAAAAAACTCAAATCTGGACTGCTACTTAAGCCTACTTTTTATCAGTTCCTTTGGTTAGAGTTTTCTCAAGCAACAAAACTAAATTCACATTTTAACAAACTGGATAGAAAGTCATAAGAATCCTGACAGATTTCAACAGAACATCTCCTCCAAGGTAAGAATAATGCCATGAAAGTCTTCTAACTATATATATTTACATAAAACACTGAAGAAAAAAAAAAGAGACAAGGCAGTACATGTGTTTGAACACATTACAATATATTACAATAGCTTCCAATCAGGATCATTAAAGAGTAACAGGAAATGCTGAAAAAAAACCATGCTGAAATTATTCCTGTAAAATAAATGGAGATCAAATATAAATACAACAGAAACATGTGCCCTTAGATTAACAAGAAAACTATGTTACAGCAGAGAGGCGACGCCACTATGTGAGGACGGGATCTTGAATACGTTTTACGGCCTGAGGCGACAAACCATCTTCACTAAGATCATACCTGCGAGAGAAAATGATCAAATTACACATTTTAAAAACTTCACCTTGAGAATCAGGTGTTGCACAGGAAACAGAAGCAATGCTACTTTACCACTGAGTGCATCCTCGTGATATGTCATCCCCACTTAAATCTACCAGCACCTGCAATTTGAGGCAAAAAGCAGAACAAATGGTGAGCATCAGCACCTGGAGTGGCGGCTCCAATACCGGGAAGTGCGAGCCACCACAGGGAAAACCTGCAGGACATACCTTTCCCAGAAGCCCTTTGTGTTTGGACAGGATGCTCCCTCCATTCTTTACAGCTACATCCAAAGTTCTCCTGTGGAGCTCCACCATAGATACACTAAACTCAAACCTGCAAACACACACGCACATACACACACCGGCAAACACATTTTTATGACCCGCATGAAATAATTACTCAAATCCAAGTTTTTAACTTGATGCTCGTCACCTGAGAACATCGACTGCTGTGATGCTGACCAACATTTCCCCTGCTGGTCCCTCTCCATAACCTTCCCGGTAAGTGAAGTTAATCAGTGCAAATGGGAGCACCTGGCCAGTGTCCCTGGATGCATTTAAGGGTTGGTTGGCTGCCTCAGGCTTTGTTCCATCTTACTCTCCATCCCCTCTGCATTGTGCAGTTTGTATGGCTGCCTTATGACTCAAACACTGCTGTCCACACAGGAGCTGTGCGTGAATGTGTTGTCACACACACAGGAGCTGTGTGGACAGCTAACAGTGATGTGGCGACACAAAGTGGGTGGGTCTCAAGTTAAACTTCTCTCAACTTGAGGGGAAGCCATTGTATGAGAGTGAAGCCAATGAAAGGGAAGGATCCCATTGTGAAACAGGATGAGACAGGATGGTCAATACATTACAGGGATACCCAGGCAACTGGAGCTGGGCGTGTCCACTAGGGACCAACCATCAACAACAAAGCGATGTGTGAAGAATGAATCGCTTTGTGCGTGGCCGGGGCTTAACATGCTTCATGGAGTTAATCACAGGTTTTTGCTTAATGAACTGCTAACTGGATTAAAACTGACCCATTCCAGGTTAGGAACAAGTGCCTGAAAGAGTTTAATTATCTCAGGATCGTCTTCACAAAGGGGAGGCGAGAGTGGGGCGATAGATTGACAGACAAGCTTTGGGTAATGACAGAAAGGATGAGACCACAGAAGCAAGCTAACCCCAGAGGGTGTCTGGGCTCAGCCTTGGGGAGAGGAGCTCGTTTTTTTGAGAGGGCTGCAGAGTACAGCTACTACTCATCCACACCAAAAGGTGCCAGCAGGTGCTTAAGTGTTTGCATGAGTCCATAATCTCTTTCTCTTTAACCTCACGCCTTCTGTTCTAGCCATGTCACAACTGTTGTTAACAATTGTATCAGCCTCCTCACTAATGGTTAAACTACAAACCAGCGCCCAGTGTTTCTGACATGGGCATATTGGCTCTCTAAGTTTGCACTAAGTTATAAAAACTTTGAGAACCCCCTGCAGGCTGAAGATGGCTGATAATCAATACAACTGCATCAATAGCCAGAAGGACTAGGAAAGCACCGGTGTGCCAACTCCAGACTATATGAAGGAGCTGAATGATGCGATCGGGTTTCAACCATGAGACCAGGAGACTGAGTCTGAGCTCTGCACACAAGTGTCCAAAACAAACAAAAGCTTGAGGTGATGGATCCACAGTGGCCGCGTGATCAGCAGGGTCATATCTTCTCTGCAAGCACTTTTATTTAGTAATAAAACAGCTATATTGCTAGAAAATAATCAATAACTGCACCCTTGTTGTGTACGCTTCACATCTGAATTCAGGAAGAATCCAGATACAACTGAACATTAAAATTGGTAATAAAAAAGAAGCTTTGAAGCTCTCTCAAAACACAGGCAGTTATCAAATTAACATAACAATACAACTGCAATTAAAGGTTGAAATATACTCATATCCCGTGACCCACGTTTGATCATAAATAGGATTAAGAGTCCTCTTCATTGTGCTCGTCTTCCTCCTCCCCGTCCGACTTTTGTCCGGCAGCAAATAGAGGCGTATGAAGGGATCCGAGCCGTCTTTGGTGAAGGCTATCAGGTTGCTGAGGACACACAGGACAAATGTGTTGTCACTCACATGTCGCCAGGCACATGTAGCTTGTTAAATCTCAACAGTTTGCAGCTCCACAGGGAAGAAAGTGATTTGAATACTATGGGATGAATATGCACAAATTAAAGTTAATGGCAGAAAGAGACAACAAAAAGTTCTTCAAACTGCTTTAAAGCCAGTGTGCTGCAGCAGTCTGGAGCTCACCGGCAGGCGTGCACCACCACGATGAGTTTATTCCTCTGGGAGCTGTGTCGAACAGTCAGCTGGATCTCACCCAGGGGGTACTGGCTGGGGGCCGAGCCACTATAAACACACCAAAGTCAGTCAGTGTCACGTCCAGGTGCTGCGGCTCAGTTTACGAAGTACACGTATGCAGGGAGTGATGAACTGTCTGACAGGTAGGAAGGCTGATAAAATATTAATAAAGATGAATATTCAAAAATCAAGATGACATTTGGGGGTAGGTGGGGGCCTGAATTTAAATGAAGTCAATCCAAAAAAAAAACAAGATCCCTGAAATGAGCCAGGCTGGAAAAAAAGAGGAGTGATATATCAGCAGAAACAGGAACACTGGGTGGGAAACATGAATACAAATAATTGATTTGCAATTTACTTCTGCAGCTGACGAAGCCTTTGCTGGAGCTCCACGGTGGCAAAAGGCAGGGAGATGTCCGAGGCCAGGCTGACTGTGGACTCGTTATGAGGCAGGTGTTTCTGGGAGCTCGACATGCCGGTGTTCAGGTCGGACGCACTGCGCTGAGGACTGGCTGCGTACGGCTCACTGTCCCTGTCCTTGAGAGCGACAGTGGAAGCGTCTATAGGATGCGGCGGCGTGGGCGGAGGCAGTGTGGAATCTGAGGCTGACGGTCTGAGGGAGGAGGCTGCGGGTGGCTGTGGCACACTGGACTTCCTGACCTGGACGGAAGACGGCTGGTCTGAGGACACCTGCTTCTCCAGGGACAGGATCTACAGGAAGACAGGGAGATGCTAACATTTGGGCATGCGCAGACAGCTGTGGTCTCTGCTTATTCTAAAATGAGTCAAATAAAATATAATTCACTGGGGATGACATTTTCAACCGAGCTCACGAGGAGGCTGCCTTAATCAGCTCCGACTGATTAAATCTGCCAGGGAAGGGCAGGATTACTCCGCGCAAAATCAGTGAAGGCCACCTAACAATAACTATCCAGTCACATCATTCATGATTTTACCTTCATACTATAAAAACTGTCACAGTTTCAAGTGTCCAGCATTTTGATCAGCTGGGAGCTTTCCTTAGATCTGAATGATCACATATGGTATGAACCCAATTGTCACTTCAGCTGGTTATGGGCTACAAATGAGAATTTTATAGAGTAAGCTATTGTAAGCTACATCCAAGAGCCACAGAAGTGATTTAGCCTGTTTTTACCCTCAGGGCCATCTTCAGTTTGATGGTGGAGCTGGGCCCCGAGTTCTTGAGAGGAAAGCACTGAGTCAGCGTCATGTCCTCCTCCACCAGCAGGCTACTCAAAGGCACCATCAAGCTACCCAGAGTGCATTTGTTCTTGTCATCTTTCACCTGAGCAAAAAGCAAAGATCTCCTTTTAGAAGTGTCAATTACTTCACCCGTTTCAGTGCACGATCATACAGAAAACAGATGCCATCAGCAGCATTTTGAAGAGTTACCTCCACCTCGAGCTCCTGCCTCCTCGGGTTATGGACAAGGAATGAAAAACAGTCTTCCCACAGAGGCTCCTTGGTCTTGTACCGGATCTTTATGGGCAGATAAGCGGTTATTTGCTGGGTGTTAATGAAAAGACAAACCCATCCCAGCAGTTCTACTTGCTTGCACCTCGTACAGGGGAGTTGTTTTTTATGGCTAAAACACTGACTTTGACACTGTAGTGTTTGCAGCCAATTCAGGTTAAAAACCCTTCAAAAACAAGGAAGCTCTGATGGTACAAATCCAGCAAACACTTCTTTGCTTGGCCTGTAAGTGTGTGTATCTAAAATATGGCTGAGAACTTTACAATGACTCACATGTCCTCAATCATGCAATCACGAATTTAAAAAGAAAATTACACAGCGCCCAGGGGTTCATTTTACACGAAAGCAATAACCCAGTTGCCCTGCTTTCATCCCAACTGTAATGACAAACAGTTCTGAATTTGCTGCAAATTTGATTTGATTTCTCACTCGGTGCCTCTGACATTCACCGTCTTCTATTTTTATGAGGATATTATTAAGAGAAACATTAACAATTTTGAGAGTTGAACCAGTGGCCGCCTCCAACCATGAAACTTACATAAAGTTTAATGATGTAATTTTATTATCTGCATATCTGCAGCCAACCTCTGTCGGAGTGGAGATCTAATGAGCCAAAGGATTTAACAGCTCTCGCCCAATTACTCTGAAAAAGAGCAATCATTTCTGCGCCCTCGAACTGAAGCCGAGGATCGGCTCAGGGTTTCTTTGCTACCTTTTAAATCCAAAATCCTGGAGCACAGAGTCAATATAACAGGACTGCATTCACATTCAAGCACTTTCTAACATCGTAAGTGCAAACAGGGTCCATTCACATTAAACCTCCTGCATCTCATTCCTGCAGTAAAACTTCCACATCAACAATAACACAGTGTACTCCAGCAGTTCTTCCTCCCTTACGTTTCCCTTTTGAATGCTAAATAGAAATTTCCCACGAGAAACCGCCAGGAAACACGCTTCATGTCAGACTTTAGTCGGTGAAAGTAATTCCTCATTCAATGTTCTTTAAATTTATTTTAGCTCTGGTGATCTGTCCAGGGTGTACCCTGCCCCTCACCATATGGCAGCTGGGATAAGCTCCAGCTTAAAAGGAAGCTTCAAATACCTGTTGTATACAATTACATGCAACAGTTTGATTGTCTTTGACTTTTGAAAATTGGACATTACTGAGCAAAATCAGCCACAAGTGATGTATTTGGTTCAGAATAAGATGGATTGCTTCAAACAAAAAAAAATAAAAAAAATCAACACAACATTTCAGGAGAACAGAGCCACAACAAAACGAGTCCACATATCAGCTTTAGTGTATAATTCCGTGACTCACCTTACTCTCAAGTGTTTTGTGTCCGACTGTGAACTGAACATAAGGGCTGGGCTCGCTGCTGTTCTTCTTGGCAGACTAATAGAGAATCAGACAGGAGAGTGTTAGCGGCGTGTACCCCCACTGCGGCACAGAAATCAACTGACGGACAACATAATTACACTCAAGCACTCAAACAGCAGCTCAAGTGGAAACTCAACCAAGCACACAATGGTGAGAGAGTCTGTAGTTCAAACAGGAAGGAGCTTTACCACACACTCTGACAGGCAGGGCTGCAGGCACAGCGGCTACCGAGGAGACTGACGAGCTCCGTCTCCTCTGCAGGTTAAATTTAGCATGCTGGGTTTTGACAGCTCAGTATTATTCAGTATTCCTCGCGGAATAATAACACCCGACATATCTACACGCCGGGGTCCATGACAATGTAGGAAAAGTCTTAATTTTCTCATCATCCAATCCTTTCCCTTGAGGATGCCACTTGAGCTTGACTTGTGTTTCAGGCAGGCAGATAACAGAGACAATCTGTCACTTTGAAACCTGAACATCTTGAACAAAGCACAAAAATGCTTCCAAATTCACAAGGTTTTCGATTATTAATGTGTTCTTCAGATTGTTTGAAACTTTCACACTGTACTATATGGGAAAAGTACTGGGCCACACCTCTTTCTCATTGGATTCAGGTGTTCACAGTCCCATTACCTTCTGCAGTCTGCCTTCACAAAATGTTGGGGAAGAAGGGGTCATTCTAAAGATTTCACTGACTTCAGGCATGGCGCTCTAATAGGATGCCACTGCTGCAACAAGTCAGTTCATAAAATTTCGTCCCTCCTCAATATTGCATGTAAGTGGAAGTGCTTATGAACCGTAGCAACTCAGCTATGAAGCCATGAAGTCACAATTATGTCCGCGGGGTTATAGAGTGCTGAGATGCATCAACACAAAAACTGCTTCAGGGCATGGCTGTAATGCGCACCTTTGTCCGTATAATATATATTCTGTGTACTATGTCTAAAGTGTACTGTGTACAAAATACATTTTGCCTGTGAAGGCAGAAACCGTGCTGCTGCTGTTTGTTTGTTCTGAGAAAATCTGCTTCTGTTGTCATTGTTGGAGGTCACTGGAGGAGGAAACAGCTTTCTGTGACTGATGTGATGTCGCTTAGCAGAAGATAATACAATAATGCTTAAATGTCTGACATGCATTTTTGGATTGTTGTCTATTATCACTCATTTGTAAATATAATGATACAATTCAGAATTTTGTGTGCCATTTACAACATATGATACTAACGGTGTTTCTGTTATGCATGTGCCTATTAAAAAAATCTTGACAACCTGACAAAAAAACAAAACATTGTGATTTTGTAGGACAGGATTAAAAATCAAATCAAATCATTGTTTGGTTTGTGCAACCAAATATATTTTGGATCTCACACTGAGATGCAAATGTAAATAAACCAGGTGTGAAATGTCATCTGGAGCACCTGCCCCTTGTGTTGTCTGTCTTACACACATGTGGAAATAGTACAAAAGGTCTTGGTATTCACTGCTCTTTCCATCTGTTTTTTTTTGCACGTGTTGCAGACATGTTGTGGCGTGTCTGCGATGCCTCCATTAAAATTTAACTTGTGAACTACTACAGAGAGGCAGCATGGTATATTAGCACTATTTTTTTAAGCAACCTTGCTGTCAACAGGCTGAAGCCAGGATTGGCTGGTGACGCTGGTCTGCATCTTTGCATGTGACAATGTAAAATAAAAGAGCGTATAAAAATTTCCACTGCTTCCAGTGCTTTCCACTTTAAATCAACATGCTAGTAAAGCACCCACACAAGCACTTTTACTTGAATACATTTACATGAGCAAGGGCAGGCTGAAAGAAAAAAAAATCATAAAATAGTGTCAAAGTCATTGTGGTTTTATATCTATTAATGAGAAAATAAGATGCAGCGGCTCAGTCAGAGTGACATAGACTGAAATAGTGCAACAACAAAGCATTTGGACATCTGCTGCCCTGCAACACCTGTTAAAAACTGCAGCAAAACGCTTCAGTGAATTTCACTGAGTTTCACATAAAACAGAGGGAGTGCCACAGTGTGCGTGACACAAGAAGAGGCTTAAAACTTCCTAGAAATACGAAGGTAAATAAAAGGAAACGTCTCATGTTAACTGGAATTATGCAACACTGATTTCTGGAGGAATGCAACCTGAAACTAAGCTTTGTTATGAACTCTGTTGTAACATGCTATATCGCTGGTAAACCTGGTAATCAAAGCCTATTTCGAAATCACAGCCGCATTCGTGTAACATTTACGTTAAACTTTATTACCTCATGTCTGCTTGACCCGTACATTTGTCAGGCAAACACAAGCTACAGCACAAGGAATGAAGAAATGCCGGCCCGACAAGCATGAGGTGCTTATCATGAATTCCTGAGTTTCGACATGATCAGTTTCTTGATTGGTCAACACAAAGGCACACCAAGCTGCCACCACAACTTTACAGATTTACCACTGGAAAAAACAAAAAGGCCACAAAATCACCACTTCAGTTGAGAAAAGTCAGAGAGCAATACCGGACGTCTGCATGCAAGATTAGGGAAATATGACGATGATTCAGGACAGCACAACAAAGGCTCAGTCAGTGCAATCATCCATCTTCATGCACAACAGGCGATTCACAGTGCACGTTCGATAGCCATCACAATTACATGACGCTGGATGGTGCACTCAAGGGCCGGCACAGGTGAGACACAGGGTGTGTGTGATCTGTACATGCAGTCCATTTTTCCCACGTTACCTTCAGGGCCTTAAAGACTGAGACTTGCTTCAACCCGTCATAGGTGAAATCTGACAGGTTGCTCTTTAGGCCACAAGGAGATTTAGGGGAGAAAATCACACCCACAATTAGTAGGACGGGAATGACTCGGCATGGTTAAGAGGCAAAGAGGCGAAAAGAGCCCACAAAAATCTGTTGAAATTTTTGCTGAAACATGAATAGTATACATAACTGTTAAATAAATCAGAAGCAGCAGAGATGTGGCTGACGCTGTTGCAGTGCAAAGAGCTAACAATGAAAACATATCAAAATAATGAGGATGTTTCCTGTAGGGAAGACTTAGAGGCGTTGACTTTAAGATACCGTGTGGCTTTTTTTGTTTAACAAGCTACAGCCTTTCTGTATCTGTGCAGCTACACACCAACACGAAGCTCTGCCAGTGAACTCTTTATGCTCCTGACATTTTATACTTCGGCCTTGAACTAAGCAACTCATTATGAAGAATATGCAGTGCATATCGTGGGCACAGTGTGGCTTCTTGAGTTCTTCGTGTCGGCTTCATGGTCATGGTTACTTTGCAGTAAGCACTGCAGCAAAACCATGCAGCTAGCACATGCTTTAAGATACACGTTTGTAAGGATTCCTGTTATTGTTCAATCCACAACATTGCATACCACTAATGCTAACACTATAAAGATGGATAAGTACTGAGGAACTCACACATATTGTTCTATACTCTGAAGTATTGCTCTCACAAAAGACTAGGCCAGAAGCTCTCCTCTCACTTAAGTTCCCACAGCCTAAACTGCCTGAGAAGACGCTCTTGGGTGAAGAGGAAAGAAAATTAATAGGAAACAATGAAGTTATGAGAACTAAAAGAGCTAAAGCCATGAATTTATGTAATAATCATATAAGAAAACATTTGGTTATTAAAAAAGCTACAGACTAGAGGTCAGTTTTACCACTTTGGGTATACTAAAACATTTTCTAATCTCACTTCATAAACCTCCGAGTGCATACGTTTTTTTCCCCCAGGATCCTGAAAAATCAATATTTTGAAGGTTCAAGTTTCGAAACAAAACGAAACAAAAAAAATCTTGATATAACTTTAACACAGAATCCCTGCGCTTTACTGAAACTCCATTAGTTACACCTTACCCCACTTTGGCTCCAGAGCTGCCTTAATTATTCGAAATATAGATTCAAGAAGGTGCTGGAAACAACCCCCAGAGGTCCACATTAATATGATAACATCACACAGTTGCTGCAGATTTGTCAGTTGCACATCTGTGACGTGAATCACCACATCCCAACGGTGCTCTGTTGGATTAAGATCTAGTGACTGTGGAGGCCATTTGAGTACAATGAACTCATTGTTATGGTCAAAAAACCAGTTTGACATGATTTGAGCTTCGTGGCACGGTGCGTTATCCTGCTGGAAACAGTTGGCAGAGGTGTCAGGTGGGTACATTGTGGCCATAAAGGCATGGACGTTGTCAGCAACAATACTCAAGTAGGCTGTAGCAGGCTGTTGCCTGGTTCTGCTGGAGGTTTCTTCCTGTTAAAAGGGAGTTTTTCCTTTCCACTGTCACCAAGTGTGTTTGTTGGGTTTACTCTGTAATTATTGTAGGCTCTTTACCTTACAATAAAAAGCGCCTTGAGGCGACTATTTGCTGTGATTTGGCACTGTATAAATAAAATTGAATTGCATTGAATTGTAGAATTTAAACAATGCTCATCTTGAACTTCAGGAGGTATTTCATACTAAAGCAGGTCACAGTTGTGTATATGTTTTGGGTGGAAAACAAGAAGCCTGCATAAGCCTAATGCTATATTTTAGCACGAGCTATAGTATCAGACCTGCAGCCAGATAAAGTGAACAATGCATCATCTTACTGGCAGGTTCTTTGCTGAGTCCAGATAGACCACCAGCAGTGCTGACGACAGCCCATCATTGGTCAGGCTTCTGTCTGCGCGCACACTTCGCAGCACCTGGACAAGAAGGGCAAGTTCGTCAGGTGCCGCAGCAGCAAATACATAAACAGTGGCAGAGCACAAGTGCCTGTGTTAAAGCAAAACCTTTTTTTTTTTTCCACATGCAGTACCTGATCCAACTTCTGAGAAGTGGAGAGCAGTGACAACCACTCCAGTTTCAGATGGAGTTTCCCCGTAGGTGCCTCTTCAAGAGCAAACCACTGCAACAATGCGGCCAGACGAGTAAGTAAACATTTGCATTCAGTCGGTGACACGATTGCAGACGAAGTGTCTTACCTCATCAACTTTCTGTTCTTTGTGCAGCTCCGTCATATCAATCATGAGGCTGTAAATAAGGACAAATAAGGCTGAAACTGGAACTGGAAACAGTAAAAAAAAAAAGGGGCGGGGGTTCCAGATGTCCAGATATCGGTTGACAGCTTTGTCTTAACAGCACTGGGTGTAGCATTACAGCCTTGGGGTAAGAAATCAATGAAATTTGGCCTTGGGCCGGTAACTGGGGATAACACTTCTACTTCATTATGAGTGATGTCCACTACCAAAGATTGCTTTATCACGCCTCCCCCGAGATATGCTGGATTCTTCTTTTTTTTTAAACACATCTTCCAAACTACATCAAAGATTGCTTTTCTCAGTTATCGATCCCACTACCGAGGTGCACCAGACCTTCGTCTCAAACAAAAGGAGTACAATAGCATCTCAACAGGTTAGGAAATGACAAAGAGACTCACCTCCCCAGGAAGTCATCTTTGTCCGGGTCCTCATCAAACAGCTCTATCTCCAGATGCTGACCCGAGTGCTCATACACCAGTGCCTGATGAACACAAGAACAAACTGAGGCTCATTTCAACAGGCATGAAAGGTCAATAAATAGATGCAAAACCAGGAGGAGACCTAAATAAGAAAAGTGGACAACAGTGGCTCATAAGAATAGGAAACATCAGCTTTCTCAATGGTAACAAACAACTGTAAAAGTTTTGGTGGAAACGTCCCCCTCCTGCTCCAACAGGCATCCCAAACTCTCACCTCATATACTTCGTTCCACTTGGGATGGAGGGTCTCCTTAATTGTCTTGCTCTGAAACAGCTGGTTGCCAATCTGCAGGATACCGTATGGGTCAGACTTGCCTTTGATCAGCCCTCCCAGAAATGTATCCTTCCCTTCCAGATCTTGAGCCTCCAGGAAATAAATCCTTAGGACTCCCTGTGGAGCCATGCAGAGAGAGGTGTTAAAGAGAGGAGCTCTGAAATAGCAGCTTCTGACACCTTGAGGAAATGCCGGAGATGGAGTTGATAACGTGACGTTTTCAGTACCGGGTGTCAGGGAGTTAGAAGGAAAGTACAAGCGGAAACTGTGACTTATTATCATAATTAAGTAGCAGCAAAATGTGAATTCATAGCAGCATTAAAGACGTTTTAAGCAGACTTTATTTAAATGTATATAAATTTATGACAAGTAACAAAGCAAAACAAAAGATGCTGTGCAGGACAATAAAACATAACAGCTGCTTTAATATTTGTGAAGTGAAAACATAAAATTCAATACATTTAATGAGCTAACCTTCACTTACTTTTACTTCCTAGACTGTACTCGCTTGTGTGTAGAGTTTCTACTGCACAATAGGGCTTTTATTGTTTCTGCCACTGTCAAATGTCATTTCACTTTAATAAGTTTATCTTTAATAATAAACTTTTACCTGGAAGAAAGCGGTAAGAAATATTTATTTTTGTTGTCTGTTGTTGTCTGGCCATGCTATTTTCAACAAATCTACAAGCTGCCACTGATTTACATAATATCATACATGCATTTATTTTCTCACCTGAACTATTGTGCAGCAGGTTATGCACTTTTATTTCCTTGCTTAGTTATTAACCGAAATCCATCAAGGACTTATTAACCTGAGAGTGCTTCTGGTGGATATTAGGATGTTCTTTCATTTTTATCACTTTTTAAGCCTCTATATGCCCGAGTGCAACTCATTATTCCCAGGCCTTGGCTTGTAAATAAACACGAGCTGACATTTAACATTAGAGCCTTCAAAGCAGTCTCAAAGAGTGAAATAGTCAAGTGAAGCAATCTATTTGTTCATGTACAAGGACACAAATTTTCATGTTTTTCACACTAAATGAGACTTTGTAACTACCTGCTTACTTTTTTCTGCCTTTTAAAAGTGGACATTTTTATTTTGTGAACATGCACATAAATCAGCACATACTCATAAGTCTTGCTCCACCCATTTCTTTATGTTTTGATAGGAAAATGGGAAATAGGTGCAGTGATTTATTGGAGCATGTGCAGCCATACAGGTAAATGCAGTATATAAGGCAAAAACAGTTTGTGAACAGTTCTCCAGGCTTCCTGAAGGACATTCAAAGCTCTTCTTTGTATGTTGGCAGCTTTTTGTTCTGCTCTCTGTCAAGATGATCCCACGCTGCTTCAATAATATTGAGGCCAATCCATGTCTGATAATGTTCCACTATGTGTTTTTCTATCCAGCTATGCTTTTACAGTACTGGCAGTGTCTCTGGGATCATTGTCATGGTGAAAAATGAAGCTGTTTACAATCAGATGCTTTCCAGGTAGAATTGCATGTCAGATCAAAATCTGCTGGTACTTTTCTACATTCATAAATCCATCAATTTTCCCAAACTTTCCAACAGCACTGGCTGAAATGCATCTTCAAACCATGACAGAGCCTTCACCCTATCTCTGCCTTTTCTCCCTGTTAAGAATGGCTTCCTGACAGCCACCCTTCCACTGAGATCATTTCTGATGAGGCTTCAGTGAACAGTAGATGATGGATCAAGTGAAGGACCAAATGCATCTCTCAGTTCCTGTCGGGTCTTTGCTGGATTTTTTATTTCTTAAGGACAAGACTTTTATTTTTCTCACAATGTGTTATCTTTGGCATTTTCATAAATTCAGATAAAAAATGGGAACACTTTTCAACGGGGTGCTAATAATAAACGGCCCAAAGATGCAATTTAAAATTGGCTCTTTGCTAAGTCGTCTGTTATGTGCAGACAAGTTCAGAAGTTAGCTGCCTTTTTTATGTTTGAATGCATCACAGGTCACTGTTAGATGATTTAACAAGCAAAAACGTTCCTCTGAATTGGGTGACAGAGCAGCCAGTTTCCAAAGAAAATCTTTGAAAGACCTTCAGAAAGCCTGGAGAACTATTGCTCAAGCAGACGAAAAATCTGCACAAATCAGTAGATTAGATGTAAAAATATTTCATGAACTCCCATGAAAACGTGCTGATGGAGCTCTCGATAACAGAGCAACTTTGTGATTGTTTCAACATCTTTCTTTTTCAAAAAGCTTACGTGAATATTTGGCGTGTGACAAGATTTTATCTCCGTTTTGTCTTTGTCTGTTCATTTCCATCATGATCTCTGGCCGCTATTATCATTTCAGTTTTTCTTTTCACTCCCATTTTGAAGGTGTTAAACCTTTTAAAAAAAACTCTTTTATAATAAACTTTTTTGTTTTGAAGAATTTTAGAACTATATTAATAATCGTGCTGAGCAGTAATAGCCCTCATCATTCTAATCATCATAAAATTCCAATTTCAAAGTCAAAAGTTAATTTTCTATAATAAAACACCTAAAAACGAATAAAACATTAAACCCACAATGATGTGGATGTGGCTTACAGTGAAACACACTACTTTTTTTATCTTGTTGCCATGGATACACGTTCTAGCGACATAGGCTTTGCATACTCTTTTATTGTTGTGGTTCTTTTGGGGTTTTTTTCTCCTTTAGCACTGAGAATTAACTACAAAATCCTGATAGCTACTTTCTTTTACTACTGAAGAGCTTTGTGTACTAAGCATGAGCTCCCTGTGTGAAACAGTCTGCTTATGAACTAATCAAAACACTTAGAAGAGCAGCTCATGTTTAATTAGATGCATTTGTACCTTTGGCATTGGAAAGCGCAGCTTGGCCAGCTCCACATTCCCGACAAGTGGGATAGTGAGTCGGTTGGGCAATACCAAATAACTGTAGATAATGTCTTGAATCAGGCTGTCAGAGAAGCCGCTGTAAGTACAGGGGGGAGCAATGAGAGAGGGGAGAAAAAGGAAGATAAACAGAATCAGGCAATGAATTATTTAAAAGACAGTAAGGGTGCCCTTGGGTTATAAATATTCTCTTTTAATCTCAGCTTAAATGTTTCTGTTTAACATGCGCGATGACAATAGGAAAACTGGAGTCAGTTCAAGCACGTTGCTGCTGTTGGCCAACAAACATCTGAATGTCTGTCTGATCCACTAATGATTCAGTGCTGAATGACAACAATGACAGTGAGGGCACAGGGTGACATTTCCATCAGACATTTCCTTTATTCATTTACCCACCGTGGCACAGCTAGAAAATTGCAATCATGTCTAGAAAAATGAAATTATAATAAAAGCTCATCAAGCTGGGTTATTGCCCAGCTTGCCTCTTGAAGAATGACAGTTATTATTATGGACCAGATGTCCATATATATCATAATATGGCTATCGTGATCAGGGGCATTTTTAATTTGCCCAAGACATCACTTGGAAGGGATCCTTATATAATTTCTGGAGTTATCTCAGGACAACAAAAGCAAAATCATCTGTAAAGAAACACATAAATGAGGTGCAAAAGCATAACCTGGTGAAAAGTAGCCAAAACACTAGGCGTTTATCAACACATGCAGCTGATGTACCGGTCCTTTGTGCTTTCTCAGTGTCCACCAGTGAATAAATGCAGCAGCTGGGTAGTAGCCTCCATATAATTGGTCTTATAAATTTAGGAAACTTGTACCGTTGGTGTCTTACTGAATTAGGCCTGTAATATTTTCAGTGTCCTCAATAAAATGTTACTGTGTGACAAAGTTATCACCTTCACAGTAAAACTCCACTTGCTACGCTGATCAGTGCGCTGAGAAACAACTCAAAACACAGTAAGAGACATATTTAGTCAAAGTTAAACCTTTTTGTTTCACCATATGAAAATACCACAGACACAGATGTGATCTCTGACAGTTAGGAGCATCTGTAATGTGAAAGAACAGAAACTCAAAGGTACAACAACGACAATCTAAACTAAATAAGTCACTTCCTGTCATTTAAAATTTAACGTTATTGCTCTAACAGTCTTTAATAAAAGTAAGTCATACCATATAAACAAAGCAGTAACACAATCTTGACACAATAAATGAAATAATATAAAGTGGTATAAATAATATAATATAAATTGCTAATAAAATGTAGCTGGTGATAGCTTCAGCTAAAGCTAACTCACCCACTGTTTCCCTGTGTTCTGTATTTGAAAAGTTACATTTATTGCTCAAACAGCTTAGTATACGGCTGTTCGTAGTAGTTTAATCAATTTATGATTAACAAAATGCTGTAATATAAAATAAAGTGGTTTTCCCTAGCCTAGCTGAAAAAATGCATTGTTTTTGTAAGTAATGTATCTTGAGACTTTTTTTTTGCTTAGGTCTCTGATGATTACTCATAATTATTCTAAAAACAGATATAAAATTCAAGAAATATTTTTTACATATATTAATTGCACTGTTGGCAGAGAGCCTTCAAATGCAACCCATTAACTATTAACTCCTTTATCTGCTGTTCCAAGGAACGCACGTTTTAATTTTCACAATTATTGGGTTCACAACCCCTCTACAACACTCTCTAATTCCCTCTTCACTGTAAGCTTTGACAGCAGATAAGTCACAGCACACCTGACCCTAACAAGCATCACCAAATACAGGCTAAAGGTCAAATGATCCACCAGGCTGAAAGCATTTCAGTCAGCATAAAGGCTAAAATCCATAGCAAACACTGAGCTCAGTTGCTGTACTTTCTCTTATTTTCAGCAGCCAAAGGCTGCATATTGATTAAGCAAAAGATTCAAATACCAACAAGTAAGTCAAACTAGTTTCTAAACATCGCACAACTCAGACTTCAGGAAATTATAAATCACCAGGAGAGCTATTTGGCATTTCAGAGCAAAGAGGCCTGAGTTTGCTGGATTTTCATGTAGTTAACATCGCCAAGGTTACGAACCCGTTTTAGTAAGACTGGACATACAGCTTTCTTATAAATATCTGCAACTTATTATAACCTTGCAGAAATAAATGCAATTTGTCAGAAATTAAAACAAGCGCACTGCTGAGTGGGTGCCAACCTTTGGCTGTTTTGGATTTGTAACAGGGGTGGGGGGCTCTAAGGGCTGTTAGGGCTTTTTGATGGGTCGAGCTTGAATAGTACACATCTCTGGTGTCAATCTGAACATCATAAGTTACATCAATCTCAAGTTATCGCATTGAAAGGATTTTCTAAAAACTCGACCTCTGGCATTTATTTCCAGGTCAAGGTCACTGAGATTTGAACTCAAGTGAGATTTTTAGTGCTTTAATCACTGGTGTGAATTTGAACATCCCAGGTGCGACTGTTCTTGAGTTATGGCCACCATTAACGTTTCTGTGGAAGTGGTGCCACCGGCAGCTTTTTCTTCAAAATAAAAGCGCTGTCCTGCAATACCAATAAAAACCATTAAAGGCAAATGCTCTCAGAGTGACACTGACGCAGCGCGGACAGATTAAAAAAACACATTTTAGTCGCCTTTGTTTGCCTGAAGCATTCATTTGATCAAGCCTCTGCTTATCTTTCAAAGGACAGCATGCAGAGACATTGGGATTCTCTGGCAGAGTGCTGATCAATGCTGGAGCTTTTCGCTATCTAATAGCTGAGTGTGTAAAGGGATTCCTACTGCATCAGCACTGCTGCTCCCTCAGCGTAAACACCAGAACACCCCCATGTCCCTGCCTGTGTTTATCATTTCACTTTAGAACTCTCAACACTCAAGACTGCCTACCTAAACACTTCCCTTATAATGTCCAGTATGATAATGCATCCTACATTCCACTGAGTGACATCAACCGCAAATATCCGACACCGTGATGGACAACAATGCTTCAAGTATGCTAGCTTTGTACTGGCAAATTGCAGAGGCATTGAACAACACCATTAAACACCATTAAACCATTAAATTCTACACAGGCATCTGTGATCCCTACGAGATGAATCCTAACTGCAGCGATTCCCTGCCTTTTTCTCTTGTACAATTGGGTGAAAAGGATTTCACTTATCCAGTAAAGCACTCCCACATCTTCTGAAGAGATTGGCATTTTAGCCTCCTCAAATATTCAGTGTCCCCAGAGGAAGAATTTTGATGATTTCCCTCCAGAATGAGGTTAAAATTTGTGGTTTGGAGTAATACTGTATGTGTCAGCAACTACCTGATGGATTGCTATGCAAACTGTTACCGACATTAACTGGAAATCACATTAGAGATCACTAGAAATTTCACTTATTGTCGCCGCTGGGACGGATTTTTTGTCTTTTATATATTTTTTATTTATAAAAACAACAGACTGTATATTAATGATGGACACCACGGTTAGTTCCAACCCACTGAGAAGTCTCGATCTGAAAGTTGTCTTGGTGTTTTGAAAATAAATGATCTGACAGAAAAACCATTAATCATAACTTTGGCATCACAAAAGTTAAAGTTTATCCTTCTGTTTGTTGATTCATTTTAATGTGATGATCTGTTTGCAGAGGTCAGTTCTTCAGTGACAGGTTTCCTTCTTTCTTGTTAATGAAGAGATATGAGATGAGTTTGGGATCTGGCTTCTTTTCCCCACTGGCTACATGCAAAAATGCAGGTTTAAGGCACTTCCACTGACTTTTCAGAACTAGAAGCTGCATCCATTTTTGTACAAAGCTAATCACATTTCCATTAGCATTAGCTGTGTTTTGTACAAACACACAACATACTGACTCTGCTAAACATTGGCATGTTAACTTTGTTTACTGTGAGACCTGCCAGGATGGTTTTAGACTCTTGTTTTAATTCTGATTCAGTAAATGTAAAACAAGTTTAACAGGAGACACACTGGGCGAGCCCTCAAGTGAGCAGCAGTATGTGTGGTAGCTGTGGCTTCACCACATAGCCTCAGTTAACCCCTCTATTTCTGCATGTGTGCCCCCACCACCACCACCCCCCCCCCCCCCCCCCCCCCCCCCCCCCCCCCCCCCCCCCCCCCCACCCCCCCCCCCCCCC
>VOQJ01042732.1:101439-115125 GCA_015052665.1 Apistogramma diplotaenia | reverse complement strand
CCCCCCCACGGAACCTGCTGTTAGCAGTTTGTTTTTTTTTTTTTTCACGAGATGCTCACTTTGTCTCCCATGTCGATCTTGGTGAAGGAGAAGGTGCTGAGGTGGGCGTTGGACTCCTTCACCGCCGGCTCGATCACCTCGCGGAACAGCTTTTCCACAAACTGGCAGATGTAGGGCCACATCTGTTTCACTGTCTGAGGGGATACAGAAAGAGAGAAATCAAAGAGTTTTGGAAGAAAACATAAAACATATCAATTAAATAACAATTCTAAAGGACATATACATGTATTTTCTGTAAGAATTTATACATGGAAAAGCCCATCCTTTACAGTAAAATATTCAAAGTAGTTCTATTTAAGTAAACCCTTGTCAAAGCCATACACATCAAGCAGGAAGGCTAACACATGAATGTTTTAAATCCCCAGCCAGCTCAATTTAAAGTGTACTCATGAGTGACTCCAAATTTACATCCCGGTTGCTGCTGTGGGATTTCCAAGGGTTAATGCATTTCACAGTGCTGCAGGAACAAGGCTGCATGTTAAGTCAGATGTGCTGCAGTGTGGCGACAGTCACGGCCCCAGCGAGGAGAGGGGAGGAAGCAAAAGAGCAACAGACATCTCATTTACAAGCACAAAAAAGAGGAGGGCGTCACTCAAGCAGGCAGATTCATGAGACTGCTGGTCGATTCGTTACCTTGTTCAGCCACTCCACCCGCTCCACGTCTGGGAAGTGGACCTGCAGTGGAGAAAACAGAGCATCTCCTGGTTGATTTCAGAAAGCCTTTTAAAGATGCTGTTTCATAGATGCATAGAAAGATAGAGGGGTCGGCTAAAAATGTCCTCCATCCGTCTATTTCTTAACCACTTATACAGTTTAGGGTTGGGGTGGGGCTGGAGCTACAGGCTGAACAGGTTGCCAGGCTATCAAAGGGCAAACACAGATAGATACAGACAATCATTCACACTCACATCCGACCCTACAGCCAATTTACCACCTAACTAATCCATGTTTTCAGATTGCGGGAAGACAACCGGGGCACCTGGATCACAGTCAGACAGGCTCAGAGAGAACCTCCTGTGAGGCAACAAACCACTGCATCACCATGCCACCCATGACTGCCCAAAGGCCTAACACCTTACACCCATGGACATGAGCAAAGAATGGCTTTCTAGTCTCCTCTGAGGTGCTTTGGCAGCTCAAGCTGTTTGCAGTTGTTGTCTGTTGTTGGGTCTTTCCACATTTCTTTATTTTTTAGCATGTTTAGTTTTTCTGTATTTGGATAGTAAAAATCATGCTTAATGAGGTTACATATATGATCTGTCATTTCTAACCCTACAGTATCTCCTGTTAAAGCTGAGAGTCTGCACTTTAACTTCATATTCATTATATAACTTCAAATATTCTATTTAATATTTTGATATTGTCATCTTTAGAGCCATGCTGCTTTAGCATGGCTATATTTACCAATTTAAAAAGATTATAGTCTGGACGACTATTTATTATTAATACTTCTGCCGAAGCTAAGAGTAAAGAGTCTCCACCAATACAAGCTGTTCAAAGTAGTTGTATGTACTGGCAGTTCATTTTCAAACCTAATCACTTTTGTTACTATCATATTCAATTTTAAGAGCTTTTAGGCTGTAAAACTACATGAAAGCAAAAGCAACAGAAAGAAAATCCTATATTTTTTCAATTATTTTTCTCATCTTATTACTAAACGATTCCAAAAGAGGAGGCGGTGATGTTTCTGCTGGATTCTGATGCATGAGGACATTTACTGAGGTCGATTTTTGCTGTGTAGTCACTGCTGAAGGTGAAGAAAAAAGATGAAAAAGAAGATTGAAACACTCTTCAAGCAAAGGTCATTTGATTCATTCCTGTTTTTCTCTGCACCTGAAGAACGTTTCATACGACCTTTCCTTTATCGTTTATCATTTTTATGCACAATAACTTGACATGTGAGCAAAGTGCAGCCGTGCTACATTTCTAAATAGATGTTTCTAATTAATCTTGTACTAAGGGATACACAGCTGAGCAATGAAATAAATCAAACATAATTTATAGTATTTCCATCATTCTCTAGCCAAACATTTCAGACTTCTACGCGATTTGTGTTTGTCGTAAATCATTGGCTTAACAGGGGCTAAAAGAAATGTCTGAGACAAAGTCAGCACAGTGCGTAACAGTGTTCAGCACTGCAGACACCACCATAGTAGATAACAGAGGAACCACGTTCTCTCCATTATTTGAATTTATGGCGTTTATTCCCTATCCTCAACAGAAGCCTCAATCAAGCCTCTTATGATGATGTACAGTGAAGGCGGTGACCTGTTGAAGTTCAAACTGAGAAAGGTGATTTAAGTGACTTTGAATGTAGCAGAGTTGTTGGTTTTATTTCAGAAACTGCTGATATACCGGGATTATCCCACACAACCATCTCTGGGGTTTCCAGACAACAGTTGGAAAAAGAAAGAATCAGTAGAAAACAGGAAACTGAGGCTACAACTCATGTGGAGTCACCAAAATTGGATACTATATTTCTGCTGTGACATTGTAACAGTGTGGGGGCTATTTTCTTGGCACACTTTGGGCTCCTTAGTACCAACTGAGCATCATTTAAATGCCACAGTCTACCTGAGTATTTTTGCTGACCCAGTCAAACTGCCCAACAGGCTTTATGAAGATCACCATACTCAAATGGCCTCCACAATCACCAGATCTCACAATCAGGCCACTCTTCTTCCAATACTCTTGGTCAGAAGCTGAGCAATATGCTAAGTTTTGATCATCTCAATACATTTGCTAATCTGAAACTAATTAATAAATACTTATAGAGTCAGATTTTCCTTTTAAAGATTAACCAGTTCATGCATTCATGAATATTCTACCACCTCTTCTTCCCTTGTGCTTCATCACCATACTGCAGATGCTGCCTTGTTTTGGCCCGTCTCTCTACATTTTGTTGTGTTCAGAGTTCTTAACACATATATTTAACGTATAGATTCCGTTAATTGATTTTTGTGTTTCAAAAACCCACCAACACATGCATTAAACATTTGCCCGTATAAAAAATAAATAAATAACGATGAAGCAAAGCAACCGGCTGGACCTCTGGTGAGACATGGCCTGTGAAGAGACAGCACCATTTCTCATGGAGTCAGCAAAAGTGCTTATCCAGCATTTATGTCAAAGTGTGAATAAAGCGGTGACAGGAGCAGGGTGACAGAGAACAGAAAATCACAGCTGATATAAAAGATTGCAGCTATAACATGAAATAATAGAATCCCGGGGAAGAGATGCTGGAAAGACCTCATTAATTACCCTTGACACGGTGACCTCGTTCATAAAATGTAGGTGAGGTAATGATGACTCACTTCACGGCAAATCATGGAAATGTTTCTTAATTATTTGCTTCCACTCATTCTTGCTGTGTAGGTATTACACCGAACACTCGCTGAGCTTTGCCTCTTAAAAGTCATCATTAACAATTTGCTCGGGTTTTGAAGGAGAGATGGTTATTCTCCGCGGCTTCGAATGGCCTCAAGCGCTCCCTGAGTCAGCGAGGTGCTCACGTCCTGAAAGAAAATGTGTCCTTTAGCTAATAACATGTGAAAATATGGAAGTCTTAACTAACCAAATCTCAGCAAAGCAGAAATGGGCTTTAATTCAGGTGAAATAAAGCATCACGACTGCAGCCATGTAACGCTGCGCTCTCAAACGATTCCTTGTAAGTCACAGTGACAGAAGACACAAGTAAAGGTCATATATATTGCAGACATTCTGAGTCCTCTGAACTGCACACCTACAGCTCCACATACCTGGAGTCAGTCTCAGTTTGTACAGCGGCTTAATGCTCATTTACAGCTGCTGTGTGAGATCAGAGAAAACAAACTCTGCACAAATAAACTGTGGCCAGCCAGTCGGAGGAAACTGTTGTGTGCATAAAATAGTCGCTGGCCAACTTCAGCGATGAAATAAACATCTTCTACTGAAGCACACTGGTAAAAAACACATATAATACTGCAACTGTTTCAAAAGTCCTAAATGTTAAATACATATTTGAACTAAACAGGCATGTGCAACACATTCTGGGTCAGTGGCATAAAGTGGTGGCACTCCAGAGCTACATTATTATTTCTAACAAACCAAAGTATTCAAATTATGAAAAAAAATGTCCCGGCGTGCTTGCTTTTGAGTTTTGCCACCTGGAGAGCAAACAGGGGAGGTGACATTAGTCTTCGCAGCTTGCTGCTGATAAGAAGGGGAGTGGGAAAATGCTTGTGGAAATCAGCAACTTCCAAAAGACTGTGATCAGTGTTCTCTGCTCTCCTGATGCATTTAGTTGATAGTGATTTAGTCTGATAGCAGCTGAAAAACTGCTTTCAGAAATCCAGCTAGGCGGCGAGCCGGCCTCTCTGAAAGTGAACCAAGGTGACTATCTACCCGTTCGATCACCTCAGCAGTCCATAAGTCTTTGGTGTTTTCTAATTCAATCTGATTCAGCTCCTGAGACAGCTACAGGCACATACCTGTAGCATGCAGGCCTATGGGGTTCAGCAGGTGTGTGCCAGCTGGGATTAATGGACCTTGTTTAAATCCATGAGAATGAAACTGTCTTGGAGAAAAAAAGGAGAGGCCTGTATTATACTGGATCATGGCAGCGGATGCTAATCTCTATAAATTACGCTCAGTAGAAGGAGCCAGTTCAATCTATGTGCTGAGCTCTAACAGCTGATGATAGAAAGCAGAGCTCTTTTCAGCGAACTCTCACTTCATGCTCTGGCTTTTTTATCTCGCAGAGTTTATCTTGATGTTTTGATTGCTGTCTGGTATGTTTTCCTCATTGTGTTTGGGTACAGAACGAAAAAGCCGAAGAGATGTATCATTAGAATGACATCACTACCCCAGATATTATCTATTATATCAGATATTAATTACTGATAAAGCTAATATGATGAGCTGTTCATGTCTTCACTGCCAGTGTTCCTTTGAAGGCTTACAGTTAGGGGCGTGGCATTGGCTAAAAGGCTCCATAACTGTACTTCACTGATGGGTGATGTTATTGTGACTTCATCCATCTTTTATATGCATTTTTTGGGCCTCGGCAAAGATTAAGGGTGAACAGTGGTACTTTTGACTGCATTTACCTTTCATTTTATGACCATTTTCTACTTTTACTAAAATGTGTTTGAAATAAGAAAAGGCATTTTTACCTAAATGTTCAAGGTTTTTGATTCAATCTGAATTCTGTGCCACTTATCCATCCACTTTCTTACACGTGTCCAATTCAGGGTTGCTTTTCCACCCAGAAAAGCCCCACCAGGACGCAGGACCCTCTGCAAAATGTAGCCAACAGCTATGTGCAAAACTGTTGTGACGCTTGCCCAGACACTTTTAGTGTCAGTACACCACCACACCAGCTGACCAGTGACTCACATGGTCAGGATATAAACTGGAACAGGCAGGAGTGCATTTGAGCAACTGATATTGGAGTGTGGGAGAACTCCGCTAAACACTGTGGAAGAAATACCATCTTTATGTGCACAGTGGGGGAGAAATCTGCCACAGCCAAGATTTAAAAGCTATAACTGGCAACAGTGAGATGTGCTCAACTTGTCAGACTGGAGGCTGTCAATCATTGCGAAGCCCTGGAAGAGCCATTGTGATTTCCCACGAGGACACACTGCTCCTGCTGCTGTTGTGACCACAGTTTTATAAAGAAAAAACTTAAAACAGGGAGGTGCATTTCTCTTTCCTTCAAGTGGGATGCTTTCCCTCTGTCCCATCTAACTTCTCCATCCCCTTTAATGGCCTCTATGGATCCTCAGCCATGTGTCAGCCAGAACAGGCTGACACATGGAGCACCACAGACCTCGTCAGAGTCTGATACAGAAAGTCTTCACTTTGAAGTTATTCTTCATTTAAATTTGAAGTTTACTTAAGCTGTATTTTTTTTTTACTCAGAGAACACTTTACACAGATAGTCTGGCCCACTCAGACTCTCCAGGGTCCTAAAAAGGCTTTGGTAAAAGCAAATTTGTCTGTCTCCCTGTAGGTTTCACATAAGATAGAGTTTACTCAAAGATTTGATCTTTTACAGTCATATTATTTCTCTCTAATGGTTGCAGGAAAATCAAGCCATTTACTTTCATCTAAACACGAATCCTTACAAAAGCACCAGCCCTGAGAAAACCCACATATGACAAAAATGATGAACCCTCTTCCAGATCATGAGATTACCCTGTGAATGTGTATCTCTAAATATAATTTAGTATTGTGTTATTACCTGATTTGCACTGTGCGTTCAGAGTGCTTAAATGCCGCCTACAGTATAGTTTCTCACTGGTTTATAAACTGGGGGCTGGTGAGGAAGTAAATCAACACCCTAAACTGTTAAAACCCAGCACGGAAAGTGAAGAACCCCTACTCTGCCTTAAAGATAACGTGCTGCAGAAATAGACTGACTTACTACAAGTGAGATAGCCAGTCTGAATCCTAAAATAACAGGGACCCCGCGGGCATGTTTCCTTCCCAGCGTGGTGTCTCGTTTACCATTGTACGCTGCTGTATTTAGACTGGGGCTCAGTCTAATGTCACTGCTGGGGGTGGGACAGCTGCCCCATCCCAGCTTTACAGCTCAACCCCTGCTCTGCTGATCCTGTCAGCTGATTGTATTTTCTTGGAAGCTCAAAAATATTGTTCACAACAATACTACACACCCTATTCATAGAAGTGGCTCAGCTGGGATAAACAGCTCTGTCCTGCTCTGATTCAAAATGTGCCTTACCCATGGTGGTAAATCAGAGGTGGTGAGGGCACATTTGGCACTTCGCTCCTCTTGCTCAAAGAAAGCCAGTGCTCGGCTCAGTCGGCTTTGTTTCCCTCCCGTGTTCCTCCTCCACCAGAAAAAGATCACAAGTCCAATAAGCAGCCAGCTGAAACTGAACTCAAAATAACCGAGTGCGTAAATGGGGAAAATGAGCACAAATGTCTTAGCAAAGTGGACCCAGGTCTGGGTGAGCTCGCTGGTGGATGACAGCGGGGTATCGTCGGGTATGGTGGTCGCTGAGGGATGGGGAAAGTTGGTCTGAGCTGGACTCGGCGCGGTGTGCCCATTCACTTTGGGTGAAGCGGGGCTAGCGTTCTGTGAATGGTTTCCTTGTACAGCTGTCATGCTGTCTCTTGACATGTCTCTGTGCCCCCAAGGAGAGCGTCGTTAAAATGTCAAAATGCTGCGTGACACAGTTCCCATGTGCGAGCGGACCAAAGCAGTCTTCCTACGGGGAGCTTGCTCTCACGTAGGCTCACCTGCACACCAGCCCATCGCCCCCGGGAGGCACCGCTGTCGTTGACCGCTTTAGTTTCCACTCTGAAGAACAGCTCCTGAAAGCATTCCGTTGATTAAACCGGTCTGCTTATGGTAGTCCAGTCCACAGCTCTACTTGCTCTGCCTACACACACAGGGTGGGAATGACCATTTCCAAAAACGCACAGACATCCAGTTGTGCGCGCTCCCACTGGTGTCCAAAGAACTGGTTAAAAGATTACACGTCGCCATCTGGTGTTCACTAGAGGTAGCTACACTATTACTGCTCAGGAAGAGTCAAAGTCAACTTGTAGCTTTGCTTAAAAGTATATTTAAAAAACAACACCCCGAATTCACTGTATTTGAAAAAGTAATTACATTTATTGCTACCTGTCTGGTTGATAGCACATTGTGAGCACAGAGAAATCGCTCCGTAGACTCGACTCTCCTTTCATTTATGGGAAAATTTACTCACATAAAACTAAACACAGCAAACCGAAAGGACTCAGTGATTAAAGTCGTTTGAAGGCCAAAAATATGTTTTGCTGAATAAAGTACAAATTTATCGATAGTATCTACGGCCGCTGCTATGGCAACTGGCTGTTGATTTCAGCGATTGCTTTGCTGCTGATTAATAAGCCTGTTGTCAAGCCGAAGTGACGCGTTCTCCTTGGATTCGGCAACTGCGCATGCGCTCTAGACCGTTACCGTCATGGCGGTGTGTCTACAAAAATACGAGCTAATTTTCGGCAATTGAAACAACCTCTAAAAACACAAGCTCAGATGAGAACATGCACACTGACAAGGTACGTGTTTCAGCTTTGATTTTACCGTGTGAGTCCAAAAACAGAAGCGTTTAGTTTTTCAGTAGAAATAGCCGTGTCCGCTTTGAAACGTTATCACAGAGTTAAGAGAGTGAATGTTATCCCGCTGGTTAGTTTGATATCATACAAAATGTATTCATGCATTCTTTACATTAAAACTATAATTTAGTGAAGATAAAAATCGTATTTGTTTAGAAAATAACAAAGGAAGACACATGGAGACCTGCAGACCTGAGAAGACACCTCAGGGTAGGTTGCAGACGTTGGTGATTCAGGCTGGATTTCTCTCAGTTAAATCCACCAATAAATGATTTAATTTGATGTTTTTAGGAGGACGAACGTGTTGGTGACTATGTCAGGAGGCGAGATGACTATGATAGAAAGCACCGTGGTGGGGAATCCACTGAGAGACGCCACAGAGACCCGGAGAAGGAGTCCAGAAGAGAGAAGGAGAGGCTCGTGGAAAGGGAGAGCACACGAGAGAGAAGAGATGAAGAGAAAAAAGACAGAAAGAAAGAGGGTTCGCAGGATAGGAGAGCTGACAGGGAAAGGGACAGAAGAGATGAAAGGGAGAAGAAAAGAGAAAAGGAGAGACTGGTAGGTGTAAGCAAGTATGGTAATGATTACAGAGAAAACAAGGAGAGGAGACGAGACAGAGAGGAAAAACATGAAGGGGAGAGGGACAAGGAAAGGCATAGAGATAAGGAGAAAGAGAGGGTAAGGGACAGCGGTAGATACAATGAGGAGGACCGGAATAAAAGGGGGGAATATGGAGCCAAGGAAAAAAACAGAGAGGAACAGGACAGAACGCAAAGGGCTGATAGGGACAGAAGAAGACATGAGGAAAGCTGGGAAGGAAGAAGAGATCAAATAGAAAAGCACCACAAGGAGGAGAAAGATCGGCATCGGGAGAGAGAGGGACGCAAAAACGAATATGAAGACAAGAGGAATGACAAAGAAGGGAGACGTGGAGACAGAAAGCATTCGGAACAGAAAGAGGACAGGGGTAAATATACAGGAGTGCGCTTATTTAGATCAGCATGTCCATGAGTCCTTAAAGTTCTCTCTTTGATTTCAGAGTATAAAGAAGAACACAGAAAACATAAAGAGGAGAGAGAAAGAAGGCACAGTGAGAGAAGGCATCGTGTAAGCCTTACATTTTACAAAATGTAACGTTTGGGATAAATGCATGATCTTTCAGTTCTAATGTCTTTGATTACATTGTCTCCCTTCCTGCTACTTAGGACGAGAAACAGAAGCACGACAATGAATTCAGGGAGCGTCAAGGGGAAGAGATCAGGCATCATCGTGCTGACAGGGACAAACACAAAGAGAGAAGGTACAAAGAGGAAGAAGAGCCAGAAAGAAAACACAGGGAGAGAAGGCACAAAGATGAAGGTGGCGTGGAAAGGAAACACAAAGAGAGAAGGCATCGTGGGGATGAGGATCACAGACGCACGAGATCATCATCGGACAAAAGTCACATTCCTGAGAGGAACGTGGTAGAGACAGAGGTTAGTTTGCTCATAAAATGCCCTGATAGCCTTCGTAATGTTGATCCACTACTATGGATTCTCCGATTGTAAACCCTTTTCTCCGACAATTCCCTTTCACAATCTAGCAAGTTGACATGGTTTCTGAGCAGTGGATCGCTGCTGTGAAACGTGAAGGAGACACAGAGGAGCCTGTAAGATGCTCAGTTTGGTCGCCCAGCTTATCGCCTTCAAAGGCAAAAAAATCCACTCTTGCATGTCTTTGGACTTTTTTTTTTTTAGCATGGGGGTGTGTTTCTTCTCATTCCATTTCATAACTGGCTGAACATAAGGAATATCATATCTTGGCAGTCGCAGTGGAGCTTAATACCTCAGTGTGACCTTTCTGTGCTTGCATGAGAACAAACCACGTCTCAGCTCAGGCTGCAGCTGGTTTGTCTGTAGTGCTCGCAGTACTGTGTGCACTTTTTATTTTTTTTACTTTACAGCCCCATTTCCACACAAAATGTGGATGCTGTGTAAATGAAAACAGAATTCAGGGATTTTGCAAATCATATGAACCCAGGATTTAAGATTAAATAGTATTTCCTATTCAGAATTATGTAACATAGGCAGATGCTTCTATGATATTATGTGCAGTCTTTATTTTTATTTTACTTTAGGTAGCTTCCTGTTTCTTCATACATGTGTTTGCATTCTCCACTTTATCCCTTTTGATTGCTTCTGCAGGTTGTCAATGATGAAGATGTGGCTCACCAGGAATACGAAGACGATTTTGAGGTAATAACAAGGCCTGATGTGTGATATTTAATTCAGTCTTTTTCGTCTCTGTGTTGTTTACACATTTGTTTTTGTGTTGCTTTGGCATGCTCTAATCGATTTATATTGTAAGAAACTGGTGAGTAATCAGTACATTTGTGTTCATCGTGCCTTTTTCTTGTTATGTTTTCATGATTCACCTTAGAGATGTTGCATGTGATAAGTGCTGAATGGGATTGCTCTATTAAAAGGATTATGAAGAGGATTTTGAGGAGCTGAATGAGAGCGCTCATGAAGATGAGGATGAGCAGGAGCCACTGCATCCGCAGGCAGGTGAAGCGAAGGAGGAGCTTTCAGCACAACAGAGAAAGGAGATGGAAGCAGTTCAGAGGGCCATGGATGAAGAGAACAAGAGAGTTGGAACAGCTCAGTCCAGACAAAGTAGGAAGAGAGAGGAAGAGGAGAGGTCCAAAGGTATCGTCTTACTTAGAATAAACGTTTTAAGTAAAGCACTTGGTGTAGTTTGTTTCTGTCTTTGTTTTATTATTAATGGACAGCACAAGCCAGCTCAATCCAGGGTATTTTGTGCAGAATTACATTAATTTATATTATATTTAATGCATCGTTACTGCCCTGATTACAGACACTGAAAAGATCCAGAGCAGAGGCTCCCAACGCGGCAAGTTTATCGACTTTGTTGCTGCAAAGCAGCGTGAAGTGACCAAGAAAGTTGCTGATAAACAGAAGTAGGTTTATTTGCAGAAAATATTATGTTAAACGGACGCTGGCGCTCGCTTAAGAAATATTAAGCCCATATGAATAAAACATCTCAAGCAATCAGGCAGTGTATTCATTATTTAATTAAACCTTGAATCAATATTTACTGTGCTGACAACAGGAAGAGAAGCACGGCGCTGCTTCGTTTGATCGATCTGGACTTTTCCATGACATTCTCCCTTCTGGATCTGCCTCCAGTCAATGAATATGACATGTACATCAGGAACTTTGGAAATGCCAACACTAAACAGGTTAGTGCTCGTTTCTGTTGTCTACATCTTAAAAATATACATATATTTAAGGAGACATTGCATATATCTTCATAATATGAGATCATCTTCCCTTGCAGGCTTACGTTCAGTGTAATGAGGATAACGTGGATCGAGACATCCAGACAGAAGAAACAGAGATGTCTGAGAAGTGGACGCAGCATCCCCCTGAGCGCAGTGGAGCCTGTGGGGGTAAGAAAACAATTAGAAGAGTCTCTGATTAGTTAAGTGAGTAGGCTGGATGTTGCGTTTATTAACAGTGTCCCTGCATCGACAGATCCAAACTTCTCTCAGGAATCGCGAGACAAATACAGGAGTGAAATGAACTTTGATTCACAGCGTCTGGCGTCATTTCTGTGCTCAGCCTCACAGGTCTTTGAATTATTTGTCTGAAATACATGCGTGCAGAACTTTTTTGTCCCGCTGTCACTCACTCCTGTCACTCCAAATCAAGGTCATGGTTGTCCTGCTGGAAGAGGATAAAGCTGCAAGAAAGTCCCAGCAGAAACCGAGCGCTCAATCAGACATGCAGTCTTTCAGCGATGGAAGTTTACAGCTCAACACTAAGTTGCCTTTTCTTTATGGTAAACAGCCAACTGCAGAAAGTCATTTTGATTTTTTTTATTTGCAGTCTGACTGTATTCTTTGTTAGTCTCCTCTATGAATGCTGTAGCAGCTTTTCAGAATATTCCGTGCAAACCAGCACATGAATATAATTCCTTCACTCAGACAGTTCTTCCTATGGGATGCCTGTGTTTTGCCTACTAACTGCAGGTCGTCAGATTAGCATGCTGCACTTCTCTCAGGTCCAAAAGCACACCATGATGTCAGTCCACATGCCCACAACTAAACCCAGTGCCATGGCTCTTGACAACTGCACCATCATCTGCATCTGGAACATCTGGGAGCCGTCCAGACCTCAGAGGATCCTTGTTTATGAGTCTGAGGTGACTTTATAACCGAGCTAGTTTATTTGTAGAGCCTGGCCGATTTATTAGTGTTACCAAACCAATTATAGCCATTTTTGAATTATCCTATCTACATTTATAACAGCTGATAAATGGACATTAAAAAAGTAAAGAATAGATCAGAGAAACATCCTTCAACCATGTTATGAGTTTGTACACCAGGGGGCACTCTGCAATTTCCCTGTTGGCCACACTGATTCAAAATAAACACAACAACCAGCTGTTCCAAGCAGAGCTGTTAGGGAAATCTATGGATGCTTCTTTTTGCTGCTAAAAAAACATTTTTTGCTAATTAGATAGATAGATTACTTTATTGATCCCACAAGGGAAAATTACAGTTTCAGAACACCCATTATACGGTATGTCAAACCTTTGGGTTATTTCTCAAAATTTGGATGGCAATATTATCATTTTTTTCAGTGGTGGAAACAAGCTTCCATAGAAATCTGTTTATGTTTTCTGCGTGTGAAAGAAAAATAAATTATCGGCCAATATATTGGAAGATTTTAAAGTCACCAAACATTGGTATTGGTCTTAAAAATCCTGTATCAGTCTGATTTTCTTCAGTCAGACTACCTCAGCATATACGATCTTGTTGTGGATGATGAAAGACAAATCCCATAGTTGTTCACAACATATTAAAAAAAGAAGCCAATAAGTGTTCATTAAAAAAAACATGATCATTTTTAGGTACACCACCTTCCTTGTGTTTCCAACCCTTCACCAAACACTGTTTACAGTATTCTGCAAAGTCTATGACACTAGTTCTATTTACTTCAGCTTTAATGCAGTATGTGAATCTGTCCTTTAAAGTGCAGCCAATGATATTTGTGGACTTGGCACACCTCAGTGAAACCAAAGCCACGGTACCTCAAGCATCTACTGTACAACACTAATCCCCTGTAATTTTCTTTATTCCAGATCCAGTGTTGCTGTTTCAGCCCTGGAAAGGCCACGATGGTGTTTGCAGGCACATCAGTTGGCTCCGTGCTGCTGTGGGACCTTAGGGAGCAGGCTAGTAACCACTACCGCTTAACGATGGGGGAGGAAGAGTGGACATTCAGACAGCCTACTTTCTCCACAGGTACGCCAGCAAAGAACTGAATTCCTTTGGTGCCAAATTTAGTTTTATATGTCTGTGTTGGCCCCGCGATAAGCTGGCCGACCTGTACAGGGTGTACCCTGCCTCTCGCCCTGTGTCAGCTGGGATAGCCCCCTCCTCTCCCCGACCCCGTTCAGGGTCACAGTAGGAGTGGAAGAAAATGGATGGATGGCTGGATGATATTCATC
>VOQJ01042732.1:67045-98931 GCA_015052665.1 Apistogramma diplotaenia | reverse complement strand
TTTTTTTAAACCCCCCGCCCCTTTGCCCCCCCCCCCCCCCCTTTATGTGTCTGTCTGCACTTTCAGGGGATCACCACGAGACGCTTTGAAAACGGGGCCACTGCGCACGCTGCTTTTAAAATTCCTTCCTACAGACTCCAGTCATTTTTTTATTGGCACCAACATGGTGAACTTAATTTATATAATTTCAAATAAATTCCCTCAAATATTAAAGCAAAAATGCCTCTGTAATATTTAGTCAAAGTGTACTTATGTCATTGGTGTCTAGGGGCTGGTCCACCATGGGACGAGTCACGGTTTGAAGGCTCCCCCAAAATTTTACCGGTTTCAGGATGTTGAAGTTCAGCCTGTCGACGTCACCTCAATCCACTTTTCTCCCTTCAGACCACATTTGTTCTTGGTGAGAGTCCTGCACCTTTAAATGAAATCTATTTTTGGAAATATGCATATTTGAGATTTAGGTGAGACAGCAGCTTAGCTTAGCGGGTGGGGGCTAATCAAGCTGTGAATAGCTGAGCAAGTTGAGTGAGAAGTTTTTGTTTAAAAACAACAAGAACAAAAAAAAGCATCTTTTTCTTGTCTGCATAGAAAAATACTAGGATTTTCTCAGAAGTGGCATGCAAGGATTCAACTTTGTCACAGTATCCTCTAAAGTGTATATTCACTGTTGTCTCTGTCCTTGTTCCAGGTGGGTGGTGGAAATGGCAGCATCAGGTTGCATGCAGTCAGCCACGAACAACCCGTGGCACAGTGGGAGAACAGTACAGCTGGCGATCCGGTGGTCTCACTGCAGTGGGCCCAGACCAGGCCGACAGTCTTCTGCGTGCTCGACGCTGCCTCGAACCTCCACATATGGGACCTGCTGAAAAATGACGCACAGCCTGTCGTCACTGAGAGAATGAATTCTGATAGGTGATGCCACACAGATGAGACTGAAGAATAAGCAAATGGGTTTATATTTGTCTTTGCATGCGCTAATATAAGGTTTTTCCCTTTTTCAGAGTGACAGCCATGGCTGTGTTTGGAGATGCAGGAAAACAGAACACATATTCAGGGGTAGCACTGGCACACGAGTCAGGGAAAATTGAAATGCAGTATTTTAAAAGAAGTTTGACTGTGTCCTGCTCTGCGGAAGAAGAGAAGCTGCTGGAGAGTATGATGACTGAAGCCTTTTGAAAAGTCATGTTCATTTTTAAAGTCAGTCAGTCAGTTTATAACTCTTAACTGTCGCTTTGTATACTTGAAGTTGTAATAAATTTTCATTTTATCCCATGTGACGACACATGGATAAAAAATAACATAACTATGAGAAGAATGTAGCTAAATACCAAAGATCCTCTATAGGGGTCATTACATTCACTACCGCAAATACATTATATAAAACATGCACATTTGCTCATGTAAATATTTTTACTTTTTGGCTTCAAGGAATATTTCTATGGTGTTTAATTTTATACAATAAACTATATATAGTTGTGCTTGTTTTATTAATGATTTGGCTCATTTTTCACATGGAGAGTGAAATGTATTATCACCCACACACACAAAATCAAAAATACTTTATTTTTTATTTATATATACAGTATAAAATGAATACATTTCAGTTACATTATCTGTGAACTTTATTTCCCCAAACTGAAAATCTTGTGACTGTGAAAAGTATCCTAAAAATCTAACAATGAGCTAATAAAAAAGTTTTAGAAGAATTAACACCTTTATTTCTGCTTTCCTACAGGAAAAAATATTCGACCGCAAAATGTATCTTAATAATTACTTAAAATGATCTTAACCAAGTCTAAAACCTGCTGCTATCGACCAGAAATTTAATAAATAAATTAGTACTACATGTAACCTCTTAATCTTTCAGAAAACTATGGGGTCGTTTCTAAAATGTATTTTTAATTATTTAAAAAAAATTTTTAAATCCATCCTTTTTTGAAAAATATTTTGCCGCTTTAAATCAAAGTTTACGACCTGCAGTTGTGGATGTAACCCAGGGAGCAGCGTTGTCTAGCAACAAGCCCTGGGCTTCTGGACACAGAGGGCAAACTTTTAGCACTGATGTTAGCTTAAAATATGCTTTTACCTCAGTTAACATTAGACAGGTTATCGACGTACTTCTGTTTCCAATGTAGACAGTTATAAAATGCTGCTGTCTACTTAAAGGTGAGTCATTATTTTTTTCCCTCTTACTAATTGTTTTGCCTAGTAACCTAGCCTGCGTTACCGAAGAGCATAACCTGCCTTTTCTTATAGACATATAACTGACAGGAAGGGAAGTGTTAAAGGAAGGGAATGGTTTAATATTTTGAAAATGTATATAAACCAATGGATAAAATACAAAGTAGAAAATGTCTTTTGTCAAACCTTTTGTCACAAGAGAGCTGTAAAGGTCTCATCATTTGCTTCTGCTTGTTAAGGTTATGGCAAGTGGGGGTGGGGTTCACATTTTAAGGCTCTGAATCTAATTAGAAAGAAAAAATTACAAATGTAATTAGCAACCCAATGCTTTATTTATTTATTTATTTCTCAGTCCTCGTATCAAACCGTGTTAATATCCAAGCCAAGCTGGTATAACTTTAGTTATATGGTTAGTTATATGTCTCTCACTTTTAGTCTAAGCTAGGCTTTATTAGAATTGGGAGTCTGAGCTCTAAACTCCTAATGTTCCAAAGACAGTGATATTGCCAATACACTGTGTAAACTGACAGTCCAGCACATAGTAGAAGGATATAAGACACAAACAGGGATGGTCTACACAAGTGGGTGGAGAATATTAGTACCATATATGGATTAGAAGTCCTGATGGGAAACACTACTGAATGGGTGCCCAGATCATCAAACTCTGGACCTCTTGGCGCAAATTTTTTGTGGGTCCTTGAACTATCAGCTCGAGAGGCTTAATTAACTAGAAAAGGGTACAGTCCTGGGAATAGCTAAGACACTGCAGAACCCTGAAACTACACAATCACACAGCACAAACCTATCTACACTACTTCTAAGTATTTAACAATTTTGGCTACTTTGTATTGTAAAAACTAGACTTTTTTTTAAAAATTAGTAAATATCTGTACCAGCATTAACAGTAAGGCTTTACAACTGAAAGCACCAATTGCAGATGGTTTGACATCTTATAAGAGTTCTTTTGGCTGCTCGCTTCAGGGGTCGCCACAGCAGATCATCTGCCTCCATCTGCCCCTGTTCATAGCTTCCTCTTCTGTCACAACAACCCTCTGCAAGTCCTCCTTCACTACACCCATGCATTGTCTCAGTGGTCTTCCTCTTTTCCTCTTCCCTGGCAGCTCCATATTCAACATCCAGTATATCCACTAATCCTCTTGAGCATATGTCCAAACCGCCTCAGCCTTGCCAAACTGCTGACTTGAGCTGTTCTGATATATTAATTTCTAATCTTGTCCCTCCTGGTCACTCCCAATGAAAATTGTTGTAGCTTCAACTCTGCCACCTCGAGCTCTGCCCAATGTCTTTTTGTCAGTGCCTCTTTTTTGGTGAAATTGTGACATCTTACATAACACATATAATAAAAATAACAATCACAAATTCATATCTATTTTTATTTTATTTGTTTGCTTGTTTTTTTTTTTCCTACAGTGTCATGCATAGGTGGCAAGAGATCAAGATGGAGGCCCCAGGAGCGAGAAACACAAGTCCTGTGCTCCTTCCCAGGCAGAACCCGAGACTGCTGTCCCATCAGACTGAAACATCAGCATTTGAGAAGCAGAAGTGGTTCAAACCAAATATGACAGACCATACAAGAATGGTAGATTAACATGATATTGACCCGTTGTGAGCACTGTCAGGGGTCTTGCATTCCATAAATTCTTCCTCTTTGTCTCCAGGCAATTCACTTCCATCACCTGGAACGCTGGTTCATTCATGGACTCTATCGCCTGCAGCATTTCTCCTCTGACAGCCCTGTGCGTTTCGTGGCATATTCTGAGGGTGCGGCAGCATTCATCAGCCTCCACTCAGACAACACAGTCTGCCTTTACAGAGCTGATGGACACGTGCGGGCCATGCCAACACGCTTACCTTTCATGGGACTGACTACTACAAAGGTCTTTGGCTGTGTGGTGGGCTGGGGCCCCGGGTCCGTCTTCACACTCTTGGACTCTGAGTTGCATGTAGTGGATGCTGCTCAAGATGGCTTGGACATACGTGTGTGTCAGGCTGCAGAGCACTCCAAAGAGTTGGTGACTGCGGGCGTGGGGAATGTGTGTGTGTGGTCGGTGATGCTGATGAAGTGTAAGGTGAAGATACAGGAGGGGCTGCAGAACAGCACTTTCACTCACATGGCACTGGCTCCTCCACGAGCTGACAGGTCGCACAGAGCATTTGTGTCAGGTGGGCATGTCCTAACAGTGGTCGACCTCGATGGCGGGAGGTTTTTGGAGCACAAGAATGTCAGCTCACGGTGTGTATGAATGACCGAATAAAGTGATCAAATGAGTGTAAAGGGTGGAGGGAGACATCTTTTAGACTTTATATGTGAATTTTTGAGCGTAATTATTGACAAGTCGTCTTTTACAGTGACATCACTGCATTGGCATACTGCCTTCATCTGGACTGCTTGATCATTGCTTCCCAAGACCTGTCTATCAGAGTGTGGAGTCTAGACTGGGAGCAACGTGGGGCTCTTTCAGGCCATAAAGGTATATTCTGACTGAACTGCTCCATATTTCTGTTTCTGCCTCTTTATGATTGGATATCAGCTTGATTTTTTTTTTCTTGCTTTCTTGTCTGGTGATTTGTCTTTAGACGTGGTGAATTCCTTGTTTTACTGCTCCGAATTAAGCATGCTGATATCTTCCTCTGTGGATTGTACCATCCGTTGCTGGGATGTAGCAGAGTGTAATGCAATTGACTGTATCTGTACAGATCAGAAAAGCCTTCCATTGTACATAGCAGGCACTAGAAAAGAAGACACCTTCATCTCGTTCTCAAATCAGGGGGTGGACATCTGGACCATGAGAAAACTGTACTCCCTCCACTGTCAACTCCGAAGTGATGAAGGCGCTCCATTGAGACAAATCAAAATTCCATCCGCCGCTACTCCTTACCCTCCCCGAATTCTCTGCTTGAAGGGGGACAGAAATATCACTCTTGTGGCTGCAGAAACAGGAGCATTGTTGACCTCTTTCAAGGCAAAGGACAGGATTTTGTGTGCTGACTACTGCCTGCACGAAGAGATTCTCTTGGCCTTGACTGAAGCAGGTACAGTGCTCCAAGCCAACACACTTACTAATCCCATCACTTTGATGGAGGAATGGAAGGGCAGAGGCCAGGGGCCCTGGGAGCAGATGGAATTCTTGATAGAAAACGATGCAGATATTCTGACCATCCCTGGCCCAGCTTGCTGCTTGGCAATATACAGTTATGTGGCAGACCGAGAGAGAGCTTTAAAGAAGTGGAGGAGTTTACAGGAGAGGAGAGGTTGCAGTCACAGAGACAAGGTAGCATGCGATGATCCAAAGAACAAGTGAGCATGTTCACTTCACAAAAAACATTCAGTGGTGCTAAAGGATCTCCTGGATTTCCAGAAATTTTAACACATTTCTGTCTGAGACAGGTTTTTGATCTTTCTTGGTCAAAGTGGAGGCTGTGTGACTGTTCTGAACATGAATAATGGAAGAGTGTTGTATCGCATGCCAGCACACAATGGCCAGAGAGTCACTGCAGTGCAGGTGGACGTCGACAACAGCAACCTCCTCACCTCAGGTAGTTCCAAATACAACTTTATTGCCATTTTTAATCGTTATCAATGATTACTTGATGAGTTTATCCCAATTTCCAAGGTGAGGACTTGACATTGGTGGTGTGGAGAGTTAACCCCTACATCAAGCAGTGTCTCACTCAACAACTCAGCCTGCACTACAGCCAGCGTCTGGTCCACCTGGCAGCGCTCGGGCCTGAGCTGGTGTTAATCTTCCAAGGGCCCGACAGCAGCTCCTATTCCTTAAAGTGCTTCAACCTGCTCACACAAAACCAAGCAGATTACCAGCCTAAGGAAGGACATTCAGACCACTTAACAGGTCACAGTTTTTGTTGCTAATAGTTTGCATGCAGAGAGTTGTGTTATTGTTTGTGTCTGTCTGTATGTGTTTGTTTGCTTGTTTCTTGCAGGACTGTGTGTGCTCCCCCATCTGAAGGTGTTTGTTTCCAGCAGTCTGGATAAGACAGTGCGTATGTGGACCGAAGAGAATCGCCTCCTCAGGTCAGTGATTATTACAGATGAGAGGAGCAGCTTTTCAGTTTGAGCCTTTGGGTTTATTTGAGACAGTTACATCCACATGTTGCAACCCTTTTGTGGCTGTGAATCCTCCAGGACGCTCCAGCTGAATGCGGTACCTGAGTGTCTGGCGTACAGCGGGTTTGGAGGAGAAGTGTTCCTGGGCATCAAAGGGAACCTGTATAAGATGATCTGTACAGATTTTCTGCCACCCAACTACCAGCAGACAGTAAGACATTCACTCGGACAGCTCCCCTTGTGGCTGTGGCTATAATGGGGTATAATTTGGACTTTTTTATAGATAAACCTAAAAATAAAAACAATAACTATTCTTTTATTTTCTTTAAATTTTATAGCTCCTTCATGCTTATTGTGCTGAGCCTCTTCCTGACTTGCCTATCCCTAAGTGTCAAGAAATATTCAGCCAAATAAAGTAAGACTCAACAAACTGTATTTCATATTAAAGATAATGCAAAGCATTGGCCTTGTTAGCTATGAGCAGTGTTGGTACAAACAGGACTCCTAGCAGATCCAGAGATGAAGTCAAGGAAGCAAACAGCACTGGTGATGTAGCAACTGGAGACATGCAGCAAGAGGTGTGATAAATGCTAGAATTTGAATAAACGGTAACAGTGTCACATGTATTTAATTCTGATATCTTTGTTTTAGGGCACCTTAGTGACTTCAAAGAATGACCTCGAAGCACTTTTGCAAGGTGCAGTAAAAAGCAAGAAAGGCAAGCCTCTAAGTACAGAGCAAACGAGGAGAGAGGCATTTAAGCGCTACATGAAACTAATATATGGACTGCCACTAAATATCAAGGTTCTTTCCTCACTTATCTAGTACTTCAAAACAAATACCAAGCTTTACAACTTCAAGCTTTCCAGCTACATGCTTTATGTCCATGAGTCCAAGGATTTCATTTAATATCGTGCATATTGTTGGTCTAACTCTCTCTTTGCAGGTGAAATTAGAAGACACCTTAGATCAAGATGAGTTTTCGATTTATCCTGAGCCAAACTACTTCTGGCGCCGACACTTTCGTAGGATAAAAACAGACATTAGCCCCGAACCCGAGCAGAACATTGTGGAGAAAAAAGAGGTATAATCTATTAAGCTGAATACACAGCGCACAGTTGTGTGTATTCATTTTTGAAACGTTGGATAATTTGTTTGCTGGTATATGCAGTCTATTAAGTTTGCTCCACCTGCAGGAGAAAAAGGCTCCAGTGACACTCGTGAAAGAGTTGCCTGTTGAGAAAGACATACCCAGGAAACCCGTCATAGTCGAGGACAAAGAGGTAGGACAACAGATCGTCTTTATTCCATAAGAGCCATAAGAGTAATAATTAAATTTGTTCCTTTAGCCAGAGGTAATTGCTCCAGCTGAACAACCCAAACCAAGATCAACTCCATTTCGTGATCGATTCAGGACCCCCAAACCACCTCCACCCCGGGAACCCTCTCCTGAACTGCCAATGTTCCTCAAGCAGTTTGTAAAGATGGAATGGTTTAGTGATTTGTACCCTGATAAAAAGGTAGTGTAATGCAAAGGCATCAAAAATGCTCCGCCATGTAGTGTTAAAGTTTTCATATTGAGGTGTGTCTGCAGAGAATCCCGAGCACGCTGTCTCCAGAGGACTTCTCCTTAGACCTGCTCAACTACCTGCAAATCTGCAATATGCCATTCAAGATTTCAGTCCTTGCATCAGTGAAGGCCCTGCACAGCCAGGGCCTCTTGCAGAACATAGACAAGGTTTACCAAGGCCTCATTGTCAGGGTGCACACATTTGTGAGGCCTCAAATGGTACAGCAACATCCAGATTGTGCAGTTTATAAGTAGAGGATTTTGAGGTTGTGATGAATTTTCTTTGTTTTTTTTTAGACAGCTGTGGAGCGGACTGTGCTTACAGAAATCTTGAATCTGTTGAGGCACCTAAAACCTGCAGGCTACGAGCTTATGAAGATTCTTTTAACTCTTTTAGCCTATAGGGAACTAGGGTTTTGGTGAGTTTGACATTGCTAAAACAACAAATATTTGTATGTTTTGTTTGGTTTTTTTTGCATTGGATGAAACTATTTGAAATGACTGAAGATTGGGTTTATAATCTGCTTTTAATATAGGCAGATAGTAATGCACATGCTGACAGAATTAGGTGTGGAGGAGGCTGAGCAGTGGCTGTGGCCCGAGTTGGAGACTTGGGAGTCAGAGGTGGAGGACCGGTGTGACATCTGGAAGAGCCTCCACAGCAGAGCAGAGTGTTGGCTGGACTTATGGATCTCAAAATACAAAGTAAGACTTAGAGCTGACATACTGTATTGGCTGTTCACTCTCACCATCCATTAAAGTATTATTCAGTGTGGCATAAGATCAGAACAGTTCTGAGGTCCACTGTGACCTCAAGTCCTTTCATGTTGCTGACTGCTACTGTACTCCCTTCTCCCTTTCATTTTTATGCCACCAGGAACATAACAGGTATCTGTACCTGTGCAGTAATGCCAAGTGGACGCCCCCAACATTCAGCGTAATCGAAATACTCAATTATTTCTGTTCCGTGCGAAAACAAGAGCACATTGAACGCAGAAACGCTGCACCCGCTGGTCGCAAAAACACAGTGCTTTTGCGTCTTTATGACAGGTATGTGAAACTCATGCACATATTACCGTAGTTTCATTCCTTCACTTTAGGCTAAAATGTTGTATCCACTGTTTTTCAGTAGTAGTTCCCAACCAATTCTTCGTCTAGGAGAGACATACAGCATGGCCAGGATACGGAGGCCACCAGGTGAGATGTTACTAAACTTTAACAGTGACTTCTGATTAAATGGGATGGTCTTCAGAAAATAACCATCTAATGTCACTCTTGTCATTCAGGTGTAATTCTGCCTCCCGTGCAACACCGTCCCTTCCTCATGCAGTTCCCTAATTTCATCACTTTGCCATTACCTCGAGTGACTCTCAGCCCATTTCAGGTCTACTCAGAAGAACACTGGCTGAAGGCCTCAACTCAGCGCTACTTCATTCAACAGCAGTCTTGGGTAGATTACTACAGATGACGCCCTTCAGTCATGATGGACTGTAACAATCCCATAAGGCTCAGTGACCCACCTTATCTTCAATCAATTTCAAACAGTTAAATAAAATTTTCATAAGTGATTTATTCTGTGACTTTCAGTCCATTTCTGTGACACACATAAGGCTGATTTGGCAAAGTTATTTCTTAATGCTGGTGACTGAAAAACAACATTCAAGAAACACAGTTTGGGAGATATGTGACTTAGAACAGCAGAGACACGAGAGAGCTTTACTTAGTGACTAAAAAGGTAGAAACATGATAATATAACTGGATAACAGGCAGTTACGTTCATTCTCTATTAGAGGAAATCATTAACTTGTGGTTTTGATTGTTGGCTTGTAATCATGCACATATATCAGCTGATCAGACAATATGTGAATGAAGTACAGAAAAAAAACCCCAAAGTATTCTGATGTATCCCAGCTGTAATGTGATTATCCATCCACTTTCTTCCAGGGAGACTGGAGCCTATTCCAGCTGTCATAGGGTGAGAGGAAGGGTGCACCAGTTGCCTGTCTGTTATCATCAGTACAAATCTTGTACTGACTTATGTCAAACTTGCAGTTATAAAGTCAACACACAAATGTATTAAATAGTGCAGCATGTTCTGATTGAATGACAGCATCTACCCCCTTTCAGCAGAGATCACCTCATCCTGTGCAGACAAAGAAAACTCATCTGCAGCAGTGTCAGAGCAACCTTTCCATTGACACGCGTCACTTTTTGTTCTAAGGTTGCCAGTACTTGTTGACATCGACTAACCTGCTGACTTAAGGGAACAACATCCAATTTTCTGGTGTAGATATCCGAGTCAAGATTTCCATTTCAGTCTGCTGATCATTGATTATGAGTGTAGTTCAATGTTTTTTTTAAAAATTAACAAAAAGCTAAGTTGTCTTTGGATGTATTTTTAAAAATACAGTCCCTCTTTTGCTTTCCAGATGTACTCTTTACCTGGACACAACTAAAGACTGCTCAGATGTGTTTGGGGAACAGCATTCAGACTATAAACGGGAAGCAGAAGTCTATACTGATGCCAAAAGCTTTGATTTTTGCCTAGAGAATTGACATTTTCATATCCAAAATCCATTTAGAGAAATTGGGCCTTGGTGGATATCTGTGTATTACTGAGTAATGCCTTTCTACCTTTATTTGCCTGTTTCTGAATGATAAATTTTAAATGCCTCAAGTGACAGTTTGATTTTTAGGCTTCTTTGCGTTGCTATGGTATGTTGGTGAATGTGCTTCAAAAGCAACTCTGCTCTAATCTACCAAGTCTTTATCATAGTTGAGCAGGTCACAGGTCAGGAAGAGGTCAGAACGCCCACTGTCTATCAGAACCCTGTTGAGCTGGCTGCTGGTCAGGTTGATGTCTGAGGTTTCATCAAGAGGCCAGTCTAGGAGCTGGGCACTGGAGGGCAGTTCAGGAAGGCCTGGCTGGTAGTCCTCGAGGGGGTTGGGATACAGCAGCTGTCGGAGGGAGGGCATTCTTACAGCCATCCTCACCAAGTCCATGAGGCCAGCCATGGACAGCGGGTTTAAGGCCAGAGCTAAACTCTTGAGGGCCCAGCAACCACCCAGTGAGGGCAGCAAGAGCCCCAACAGGCCATCAGTCAGACCACAACCACTTAAAGAGAGGTGCTGCAGGCTGCTTGAAGCCTGAGACAGGAGGCGGCGAATGGAAGGCAGCGTGTTTTCATCCAGACGGTTCTCACTTAGATCCAGCTGCTGCAGCACAGGAGCGTGATGGCTGCAGGACAAATAGGCGAGGTCAGCTGGACTCAGGCACAAATAAGGCAGCTCCAGTATCTCTAGAGGCTGAGGAAGCGAGCTGTAACAACAGAGGAAGAGTAAAACATTTAAATAATCATTATTTTAGGCTTCACTGTTTATGTTCTAGATTTTATGTCATAATTTTAAAGATGGCTGCTAATTTGCTTTAAAATAACTAGCTGGGCAGATGATAAATATCAATTAAAATGCTGATCTTGAATAAATTGAGTTTTTAAAGTGTCATAAAATATTGAAAAAATGCCAGTAACATATTGAAAAAATTGTTGACTGTGCTTATCAAGGGGTAAAATTATAAATGATGTAAGGAGGTAAATAGACCATACCTTAGCAGCACACGAAGCTGACCGGGCAGGCGCAGTGCAGTGAGGCTAAGGCGCCGTAGTTCCTGCAGGCGAGCCAGACCCTGCGACAGCTCCCTCAGTGCCTCTGACTGGCCAGGATGGTCTTGGCGAAAATCCAGGTTACAGTAGTGCAGGCGAAGGGATTTCAGTGCAGGAAATGTGGAGAGCAGAGGCAACAATTCAGCCAAGCCAGCCACCCCAAGGCTGCTGTAGCGAATGTCGATGCCCAGAAGACCCCTGCGAGGCAGCAGATCCAGCAGGGTTCTGATACTCGACACTGAAATCTCCTCCACGCGCAGATATCGGCACTGAAGCTTCAGGGGTCCTGATGCGCTCAGAGCTGTACGAACACGCTCCCAAGAGCGGCCATTAACAAAAAGATCAGCTCTCACATGCACCAACACATCACTATTCACCTCTTTTTCTTCAGCCTCCCTTTCACTAACCCCTAAACCTGCTGATGTCTTCTCTCTTTTCCTCTCCATTTCCATCCTTCTTCTGACTCCTTTACTCATCTCCTCTTCACCCACGTGCCCTGAAGTCTCGATCCTCTCACCGACATTGCTTGAATCATCACTGTTTACGTTGTCCTCTCTGTTCCTCTGCCCCCGCTCTCTTTTTAAATCACTCTCTCTTTCCAGAGATGAGATCCGTTTTCTCTCCCGGTCTCCTTCTTTCCTCTGTGCCCTTTGTGCCCCAGCTCTGGCCTGAACGACCATGGTGCAGAGAGCTACTGTCAGAGACCAACCTCCCATCGGGTCCCCCATCCCTCCTTCATCTCCTTGCAATCCACAGAGATCCAAGACTCGCAGCAAACACCTAGATGACAAGTTTCATATGTTACTCCCTGAAACAAGCCTGATATTAGAGATCATACTCCAAACTACTACTCACCTTTGGTCTGACAGTCCTCTAACAACAGCAAGCAACATAGACTGAATACAGAGTCGATTTGGCGCAGTTTGCCCCGGTTTCCTCCGTCCTCCGACCCGCAATGTGCGCTCAGGCCACCGCTGCACCAGTTCACCCACAGCAAGCGGTCTACAGCTGGAGAAAGCGGCCTCCAGCAGCGCTCTGTAAAGTTCTCTGGGCACCCACTTCAGCCAGCAGGGCGACGAGCTGTGGTCACTCACCACCTCCCTGGCACAAAGGCTCACCAAGGAAAGCACCATTTCAGCCCAGATCAGCTTTAAGTTTGAGAGATGTAAGAGGGAAGTAGTGCGAAGCAGAGTTACATCTCAGACTTAGCTAGCTTAGCTCCAACCTAGGATTAGTTTTATGACAGCAATTTGAGACCGTTCAATAAAACCTCAAAAAAGATTTTATAACATCACCTAATAGCCACCGGTATCATTACTGACAGTAAAAACTTGAAATCTCTCCGCAGCTGACACATTTAACGCTGGGATGTAACGCTAGCTAAAACCGCAGCTAGAGGGGGAGTGTTTACAAACACACTTCAGACTGACGTCCCGCCTCTGACGCAGCACGCACAAGCGAGACGTCAGCAGAGAGACGTACGACGGCATTGAAGGGCAAATTGTGAGTAATAAATAAATAATTGAGGATAAAATACCTTTAAAAAAAGAACAAGTAAAAGTCAGATTAAAGTTGTGATTTTATTGGGGAAAAATCTAGACCAAAAAAATCCCCAAACTTAAAGTAATGAGCTAAGAATAAACTGAATGTGAGTGTGAAAGAATAAGTGTGGTTAGTCAAGGAACCATAACGCACATAATGTAGTGCAGCTGTGTTACAGGACTGTAACATGACTGTGTTTGACTGAAGCATAGGTTTAGATAGGCGCCTTATGAGATACTGACAAAACACCATCATTGCTGCTAAATTTAACCCTTCAGCTCAGCAGGAATACACTGTGCTTTGAAAACAGTTGGTATCAGCAGGGACTTGTGACTTCCAGCCCAATGCATACAGGAGGAAAAACATTTGTGCTTGTGATCATTTCAGTTGCAGGGCCTCAAAGTACAAAAGGGTTGGTTTGGTATTGGTGTTTTTAAGTCAGTTTTTTTTTTTATCATCCCTCTTAATTTTTTCAGTTCAGGAGACAGAAAGAGCTTCTTTTAGCTGCTCCCCTTTTTTCTTTTTTCTTTTTTTTTACAAGGGCTCACCACATATTTGATTTGGCATAGAATTTTAGAGATACCCTTCATTACACAACAATCCCAGGGGGTTAGTGTCTCCTGGTTTCAAACAAGGGAGCTTGCACATGTTAGGATTAATGACTAGAAATCACCACACTATGGAGCCACCACGTACAGGTGATAGAAAGATACATTTTCAGAGCTGAAAAACAAACTTAAGCTCTCTTTTAAAAAAAACTGCAAAATACAAAACTGTATTTTGTTCGACTTCCTTCGTCTCCAGTGATTAGTTCCAGCTGTGCTTCCACCTGTTTCCTCGCCACTCATTACGTCATGTGTTTATATTGTCTGAGTCTTTCTCTTTTCTTTGTTGTCTCTTTTTCTTATGTGTGCTCCAGGTTTCCTCCTTGTTTACTAGAGTATTTATTTCCGTAGTCCAGCCCTGTTTGTATTCAGCACGTTTTTCCATGTGAGCTCCAGCAAGTAAAGCTGAATTTAAATATCACCAGCCCTCTGAGTCCTGCGTTTGGGTCCTACTCGTCCTGGCACACAGCTGCTTCCTGACAATCAGTGCCATTAGATATATCACAATGTGAAAGGCAAAACAATAATGTAACAAAATTGAGCGCTGGTACCCTAGATGTTTAAACTGCTTTTTCATAATTCATGGCAGAAGTGATTTTGTGTCACATCCAGGGGTCATACAGTATCGCCATGTGAGACCTAGATGAATCAAGTTATAGTATACGAATGGTCTCATTTTCTAGTCTTGTATTCTTTAGTATCAAAATAATTTTTTGCTATTTTTATATTTTCACACTTGTGAGTGTAATTTATCTGTGAAGTAAATAAACCTGCTGTTTAGACCTTTCACGAGGCCTTCAATCACAATCTATTATACTGATGAAAAAAGAATGCAAATGAATGGTAGGGCACATTATTTCATCCCGAAATCTAGGGAAGGTGAAGTACAAAGTAGCTCAATACAGAAAGAAATACTGATGTATTGACCATTTCTTTATCTCTTAATCTGATATTTCTGTCACTTATACTTGACAAATCCCAGATTATTTTGTCTTTCACTGAATATGAGCTACAAATCATTTTCCTTTGATTTATTGTCTAAAGCTGCAGATCTTATCTATCTTGTTTTGAGTGTGTTTTGCCTTCCAGCAGAGTTTTCCAAGAATGTGTACAAACATGAAAAACAATTTTCAGGCCAGTGATGAAAGAGGCCTGGATTGAATCACCATATGGGGCTGCTGCTGCTGCTGCTCGGGCCACTGGTGATACATCACAGGGTCTGGGATTCAGAATCTATTCGCCAGAGTTACTAAAAAATAACAACATTCATGGGCTTCAGAGTGAAAGCAAGGAACCACCCAAAAATCACATCACTATTATCCAAAAAGGAGAGAAAGAAGAAGATATTCCGATAAAAACGATTCACGTGCGCTTTCAATCTGCACGAGGGATTGTGTAAAAATATGTACATCACTTTGAAATGTGAATTAAAGCACACAAAGACACAACACATTTAATTTCTGCTCAAAAAGAAAAGAGGACAAACCAGCAGATGGCGCTAAATGACCGTGGCAGATGAGCGCTCTTGATTTCAACAGGAAATAGACGTCCTCAGTCGGTATCGTCCTCATGCTCAGTGATATAAAGCAAGGCACATCTTTAGTATGAATGTTGAGGAATTCATTGAATTTAACAGCAAACGAGTGCTTCTAATTTGTCGTTCACACGTGCTCTTTTATCATAATGTTCTCACGAAGGTTGACTTTTTGCAAATCTTTACTGAATCATTATCACACAGCTCTGTGGAGCAGAGATGCTTCTGCTGCTGATTAAATGCACTTTAAGCTGATGCTGCTTCAGGTGAAACTATGAACCTCGGCAGTGCTTGCTTGGTACTGTTAATCCTGATTAGGAAGATGATGAAGATGAATTTGGTGTCAGTGGTTTTATGGCGCATGCGAGGAGCTCTGATTTTGTTCTGCTCACTCAGGCTTTAAATGCATTTCTCTGCTGTAATTGATGCTTTGTTTGTGAAAGTAATCATTCTGCTTTGTTTAGAAAGGGCATGAGTATGCACAGCTATTAATACACCCGCACATCACACACACAAACAAAAAGGAAGCTTAAATCTTTCATCCATCTCATTTCTCCTGCCTTTGATGTGAAACAGCTCCTTCATCAAATTTTCAAACTTTTTGAAATAAAATGGATGGATGGATGATGCCTCTTCTCATGTAAGAATACTGTAATTTCCAAAATTTAAACCTCCTCAGCTAATGTTACTACTTGTACTAAATACAATTACAAAAAGGCAGTTTTTAATGTCACAAATGAAAAGAATTGAAATGAATTACACACAAAATCCTCACATACATCACACTATTCAGCTTTAATTGCTATTATCATTTATACTTTGTCAAACTGTCTTCAGTGAAAAATGTCTCCTGTTACTCACATTCACTTTGACATCATTAAACACCTCCACTGATTCTTCGCTGTGATTTATTCTCATTTATTTGAAGTATGTTGTGTTCATTACAATGCTTGGTTTCTTATTTTCACACGAGTGCACCGCTAAGTGTTACACAAGGGGAGATTTTTGGATTTTCTCCCCTCCATAAACAGTGGATCTGTCGACAGAAAGTATTAGAAATGGTGAAATAAACACAATATGGTCAACAGACTGCCAGCAGGGAAGCCAAAATCAAACAAACACATTCCATTGTTCTTCTTTCGCTTTCGAAAAACACCCACTTTGCTTGTTAATCTAAGAGCGCCTCCAAGAAATCTGCCCACAAGACTGAAACCTTGTAAAAAAAATTATAGAAAACAAAAACTTCCTGCCATGTGCAGCAGGATCTGAGTGCAGTGCAACCTTGATTTATCTACTACATTCTGTGGTGGGTCAGAGACCTTCTGCTTGGCCTCTCCTCTCAGCATTTTCATTCACTTCTGGATTTTTCTGATGCTGACAGGAGACTTTTTAATCTTTTCTGCTTTTGCTGCTAATCTCATGTAATTTCATTTGTCATGAAATTCCTCCTGCAGTTTTGAAACCCTCAAATATCCACACTTATCTCCCCGACTCCTCACGCCACACTCAGTCAGAGTGCATTTCTCCTAATGCTATTGGCCTCTGCTCCGAGATAATTACACTGCCTGGACTGCTTATTAATTTCCAAAAAAATATAATTTCATAGATCAGTTGTGCAGGCGCCGCTCTCCTCGCATTTCCCTCATCACTTGAGTGTCAATTTAAAGCCTGTCAGCTTATACACTTACATACTTTGTGTTTTCCACTCGTACGCGTGTGCAACGTTTCTCATACAGTCAATAAAAAATAAATTACTGATGTCTGTGTCGCTGATAAAGTAGTTGTGAAGCTTTTACCTTAAAGAGACATTCCTACAAATAATAGCTGAAAGTGGGCCGTAGATTTCGTGTTACACTTTCTTGCATAGATGTTACGAAAATGTCAAATTACATTACTTACATTTCTGGACAGAAAATGTCATTAAATGTCACTTTCTGTTGTTTGCTTGCTTGTTTGAAGGAATAAAAATGAAAAATCTATCTCATCTGTCTTTAAAAAGACATTTTTTCAACCCTTGTAAAGTAAAAGTAAAGCGTTTCTTAAATTCTTCAAAACTTTTTCAGACACCTAAACTGTTAGACATTTGAGATTCAGATATTTGCTCTGCATATTTAACATGTTGCTACTTCACACTAATCTCAGTTGATATCAATTAAATCACCCAAGTCAAATGGCATGCAAAGGGTGGTTAACCTTTTCACCTTATGTCAAATATTTCCATTAGTTTTATATTTGTGAACAGTGCCCTTGCAATGAGCCATTAACAAAAGTGATATATCGACTCTGACAAGTTAAAAGCAGCTTCCTCCTGTCAGGTACAGCACGAATGTCCTGGAGAAGAAGCATGCGCCAGAACCTGCGTGAAACTCCTTGAACTCCTCCTATGAACTGCATACATGAGAGACAGCTTCCTGCCAAACGTTCCGAACCTTTTAATCTCAATATACACATCAGACCTTCCGGTGCATCCTCGAGTGAATCATCAAACCAGTGGAGCAAAAACACATCTAATGATGCAGAGACATTTTGATGTATGTTGTCCAAACTGTGTTCTGCATGAACAGCAACGTGTTTCCACAGTTTCTCTGAGCTTTGAGTGGGGAAACAGTTTATTATACATCTAAAATACTCCAAGTAGATTTCATGCATATGAATCATTAATGCTAGTGCATCAAGAAATAACTAGTGTGCTACGACCTGGCTCGGTGGCCACGATACAAAGTGGAGACCGACACCAGAGTTTGCAAAGACATTAATTTCTGAGCTCAGCTAAAAAGAGAGCATAATGAGGTCTGGCAAGAAGCGGTTTCTCCCCTTCAAGCTGACCTCAGGCATGCTTTTATCCACACCTCATAAGGTATAGACAATCAGCCATTAAGCCCTGACATTCAAAGATTACTAGTAAGTAATGTATAAACTCTCTTTCTTACACACTGCAAACACTCTCATTTTCCTGTTTCTGTATGCAGGCCAACATCTGCTACAAGTGCTGCCGCCTGCAGGCAGAGTCGGGCTTACTAAAGCTAAAGTGGTGGCGTATCCACCTCATGCAAGGTGATGGGTCAAAGAGGATGTTCACCCAGTAAGAGGCAGCACAGTGATCCCTGTCTCAGAACTGTACGCACCACATTTTTTGGGAGACCACATGACCGCATCAGCCAGCGAATCCCACTTCTGACACCAAGCTTGCTGGTGTCAGCGGAGGTAAATTGAGGTGCACACAATTTATTTCAGATCAGCCAGAGTACAGCGGCAGTCTGTGTAGTATTTAAGCAAGAAGAAGTTCTCTGTTTGCCATGGTCACAGAACACAGTCAGAACACTGTATAATAAAAGATAACTTGTACATTAACATGTGGTATGTGATGTGGTATAGAAACACGGACCTACACCTTGACTTAAAAAACTGCACCAACCAAGTGATTTATTCGAGAAATGAATCTGAAGGTGATTTCATGCTAAAAAGTTATGTGTTACATGTTTGTTACATGTGTTGGTCAAGTTTGTTAGTAAGAGAAAACTATGATCATAAGAGTGCTTGTTTACTTGTTGATGCTAACTCTGTTTCTATACAACTGATCTCAGAGCAGTGAATGCAGCCAGTGCCAGGACACTGTGTCTAGGATGCTAATCTTCCAGCAGTCTCCCATCAGAGCAGAGCTTTAATCTGCATTTCCAAACAACTAACTGAAAGCTGTTGGCCTCTCAGCTTGATAAGCTCCCCTCATTGTTAACAGGACATGGACAGACCACTGAAAACACCCACCTGTTGCAGATTTCGTGGCTCTGTGATCAAGCAGTGTTAATTCTGCTTCCAGAGACCCTAGCCTACTGCGGCCGCAAGATAACAGACGGATATGAGCAGACATGAAAAAGCTTTATGACAAAATGCTGTCTGAGGTGACAGAAGCGAGATCCCTTTACTTTTAGTATCTTTTAACTGATGTCTATTTCCCCCAACAAGCACTACCTGCCTTGCTTGCTCTGATGGAACAATAAATTTTGCCTATAAAATGTTGTAAAGCACAAAGAATCATAAGTTAGAAATACTAAAATTGCTCAAAATTGTAATTAGACACCTCCTACGGACTAAATGAGCTTAATGGGGAAGTCAGAGAAGCAGAATATGTAGCAGAGCTCTTTTCTTGCACTCTGTAATGTCAAATTCCACCTTGAGCTCTGCACTGTCACAATACACAGATAGTTTCAAGATTCTGTAAAACCACTATTTTCCTTTATTTGACCTGTCCTGTGAAATGCATCTGAATACATATGAGCCAGATTTGGCCTGAAATGGCTTCAGTGCACAAAAAAATCGTAGCAACTGTACAAAGTATTTTGGGTCACTTTAAGAAAATCCATGAAATGTTAGGGTAAAATAATCATGCATAGGGTTTAATATGATGTCAGCTCACCCTTTGCAGCTACAGCTGCAGCTTTTCTGGGAAGTCTTTCCACAAGGTTTAGGAGTGTGTTTATGGACATGGACTTATATTGGTCGAGAAGGCCTGGCTCGCAGTCTCCCCTCTAATTCTTCCCAAAGGTGTTGAGGTCAGGCCTCTGTGCAGGCCAGTCAAGTTCTTTTACACCAAACTCACTCGTCCATGTTTTTATGGACCTGCTTTGTGCACTGTCATGTTGGAAGCCATCCCCAAACTGTTCCCACAACGATGGGAACATGAAATTGTCCAAAAAGTGTTGGTATGCTGAAGCGTTCTATGTACTGTTTGTGAGCTAATCTGAAGGCCACGTGAAGTTTGGAGGTCTGAAGTGACTGACTGCAGAAACTTGGTGACCGCTGCACACTGTGCACCTCAGCTGACCCTTTGTGGTAAGTTACTATAATTCCCAATCACTTCCATTTTGTTATAATACCACTAACAGCTGACATATTAGTGAGGAAATTTCCCAACTGGACTTGTTGCACGAGCGGCATGTTATTGCTGGAAGTCATCGAGCTCCAGGAAGCGACCCATTCTTTCACAAATATTTGAAGAAGCAGTCTGCAGGTGTTTGATTTTATACACCTGCAAACATGGAAGTGACCAGAACACCTGATTTCAATGATTTCCAATCCAATCCAAACCAGCTTTATTTATAACGCGCTTTAAAAACACCCAGAGGGTAAAAATAAATAGAAAATAGGAGTGGGCCTAGAACCGAGCCCTGTGGTACCCCACACACAAGTGGAGCAGTGGAGGACACGGATTTACCAAGTCAACACAGAAACTTCTATTTGACAAATAAGCCTGGAACCAACTCAGGGCTTTGCCCCTGATTCACACCCACTGCTCCAAACAAGAGATTAAAAATTTATGGTCAACTGTGTCGAAGGCAGCAGTTAGATCTAAAAGAACAAGAACAGAGTCAGTGGCTAAATAAATATCGTTAAAAACTCTTAAAAGAGCTGATTCAGTGCTGTGCAAAGGATTAAATCCGGATTGGAAGACTTCAAAAATATTGTGCTCATTTAAAAAGGTCATTAGTTGACTGTAAATTACCTTTTCAAGGATTTTTGATAAAAAAGGCAGCCTGGAAATAGGTCTAAAGTTTGAAAGTTTGGAAGTTTAACTCAGCATACCACACATAGCACCTCCATGAATGTGAGGCCCAGTAGCTCATTATTCATATACATATGCATGGCTGTGGAGGTCAAGGAGTCTGCCAATATCCTCTTATAATTTCTACTCTGCAGCACTTGAATATTAAAAAGGTTCAAGCTTTCATATTCCTTTAAGTCCTGATCTTTAGAATTAAAAGTTCCAACCAAAGAGACTGGCTGTAAAATCCATTTAATTTTCTGTTTAAATGTTGAATTTGCAGTGAAAGAAATCTCTGCTGATTCAGGTCAGATTCGAATCTTCTTGTTATAAAACATCCCCTGCTGCCAATGAAACGTGTCTCCCTTGTTCATTAATCAAGCTGAAATTATTCAGGTGATTTACTTTGAGAGTTTATCACCACAGGGAGAAAAGAACAATCTTTGCGACATGCATTATTTACAGACGCTGCCATCTGAAGATGTCAACCTGCAACAAGTTAATGAGCATAGTGAAAGGGCAGATATATTTCTTTATTGCAGTGTTGGGATGTAAGCAAGAATTACATTCATATACTGATCTTTAAATGAAAACATCTGAGAAGTTTACGATGGAATGAGACTATATATTATACTGTATGACTGTAGCTAATGTGCAAGTTCAATAAGGAAGCTCTGTGTTCACTCCTCTGTTTTCTGGGTGTTTGGCTCCTAGTTTGCTCTTCTCCTTTCTCATGCTGTCAAACTCAAAGCTGACATCTTTGCTCTCGTCCAATCATCTTTCTGCTGTCCTTCTTCAAGCCAATCAGCCTCCACTCTGCATAAAATCTCACTGCTTGCCTGTCATTCTCCTTTGCAGACTCACCTTCTCCCCAGCTCCACTTCACTCGAGTCACTCAGTGCATCCATCATTATCCTCACCATCAAAAGTGTCTAGATTCCAGGGGGGTCCTTCCCTAAAACCTATCATCACTGCGATTCCAAACTGCTTTGATGGACCATCAGAGTTTAATCGCCAAATAGCTTATCAATATATCATGCTCAATTCCTCCTAATGAGCTCATCTTACTGAAATATTTATTATACACTGTATATGTCAGGCAGAATGGATAGCAGCTTTATAAAGGTGGTAGAAAGATCCGCACAAAGACATCTGAAAATACATCCAAATGACAGAATAATTTTTTTCCAAGGAGTTCAGTTAGAGGCTGAGCTAGCACAAACACACTCCCACAGAAAAGGTCACTACAATCCTTTGTTAGCTTCCTAACTCATATTCAGGTGGAACTCTGGCTGTTTAGGATGGTTAGAGAGTAAGTCGTGAGATCGGGATCCTTAAACATCTATCCTGGAGGAGAAGAAATATAGTGTTGACTTTTCATTCTCAGACAGTAAGTCTATACAAGTTTTTTTCCTTCAAATGTATCCATATGTTTATCATCTTGCTAATTATAATAATTGAACAGGCTGGGAATAATTTCTGCTCTGAAATTTTAAATACTTGAAAATGGAAGCCCTCAACTCTCCTGTGGATTTGTGTAGTTTGGGGCCGATGAAAAACGGTTTCTTAAATATTGCCGAATAATAGGCAACAATTGAAGTTTCTTTGTGAAGAATTAGAAAACAGAAAAGAAAAAAGCTAATAAAGCTGAAAGAAAAATGAAATAAAAAACATTTTAAAATCCAAAGTTATAAAAAGCTTCCTGGAAGTTGTGGTTTCAGGTTAGCACTGTAAAACACCAATGCTCCTACTGCAGAAGTGTTTAAATGTATGTATCTGTTTAGATGTGTGTATGTGAACAGTCACATGTGTTTTCTTTTTGGCATTATGTGTTTATTTTTGAGTTTGTGCTTCAGATAAATAGCACGACTACTATGGTAGCCATAGCAGAGCTAACAGGTTTCCTTCAACTTCCCTTGAATCTTCTGGCAGAGTGCCTCTCATACAGTATACTGACAGGTGGCAGCATTAATGCGGGACAAGGATCTGCCAATTAGAATGCATAAGACTCAGGTGCTGAATGCTGCCTCGTTCTCTGGCTCACTTTGCCCTTATTGAGCTCATTTGTCAATACTTTGCTGGCTGCTTTGTACACAATGGCACGTCACCGAGCTCTGCGGGATGTTCATCCTCGCGCTGTGTTGATTGGAAGTGCTGAGTGATCCATCTCCTACAGGTACACTGTTAAGATTAAACCCCAGCTGTTATGATCACTTCACTCAGCAGTGAATCACTCGATTCAGGTCTGAGGAAAATTAGCAGGTGCTTCACATCGCCGCAGCTTGAGTGTGATTGTGAAAGCAGATTGGCTGCATTCAAAATGCAAATGCAAATGTTCTCCCCTGTCAATATGTCCTAATTAACAAAGTGTCGAAAGGCGGCAGGATGGGAGAAAAACGATTATGAAGACGAATGATGAGACACCGCGACTTAATTCTGCTTTCTCTTTTTCTCTTAGAGGGGAAAACTTCCTTTAAAAATGCAGAACCTTTCATATAGCTGCTGAATGGGAATACTGAGTGCAGATGTAAAGTTTGCACCTCATTGAAATTCAAGGAGATTTTACTTATTGTATTCCTTTTTTTCCTGTCTGAGTCGATCAGCTCTGCTTAAAAAAGTGATGCTACAGATCTGCACATCAACTTTCTTGTCAGTGCAATCACTAGTTTTCTTGTAAATCCTGTGAAATGCAACTTAATTTTCCAATTGGACTTCAGTGCTGGTGTGTGAAGGTAATCTCCCACTCACCATTACCCAAATGAAAAATAAAAAAAATATGATGCAAAGGATAATCATTCTGCTTACAAATAGGAGCAGCATTTATTAATCACAGCTTTCTATTAATATGTAAAAGACTGTGGAACAGATTAGTTCAAATCTTTGACAAATGGCTGCACCAATCCCACCAGGACCAGCAGCCTCAACAGCCTAAATTTGTCTCATTTAAGTCAGGGAAGCTTTGCTTTGACCTCTGTTTAGTCAGTGAAGGTGAACTGAATCCCAGGAGTTCAAGAATTCATTATGCAAAGGAAAAGTGCTGGACAGGTTTGTGTGGAGGTAAATATTTGTGAAAATATGTCACATCTCTATTTCCAGTCATGCTGATGATGTGACTCTCTCTTCAGCTTTCAATTATTTTTGACATCCTGTTTACCCCCAGCTGCTTGTGTTGTTGGTTCTTTGTGTGTGTGTGTGTGTATATATATATATTTTTTTTTCTTTTTTTGCGTCCAAGCACCTAAGCTACAGATGGAAATGCTAACTCATTTCCAGGTTTTAGAATTAATTCCAGAAATTCATTCTTGCAGCATGGAAGGAAGTCAAATGAAATTATCAGAAATGTAAAGGGTAAATAGCCAAGTGCTGCTAATCATATACATTTAATTAACTGATCATCAGCATCTGTGAGCACCTCTATAAAAGTACGATTTTCGGCAGTTTGCTGATCTGGAGCATGTGTGGTAATACAATGTTGCAATCTTCCCAGGTGTGAAGGTCCCAGCAGGTTTCCCTCGAAGGTAAGCCTGTGCGATGCTCAGGGAAACTACAACAGCACAAACATCTACATCACAGACTCTACAGGCCTCAGTTAGCATATTAAATATCAAGTTAATGACAGCACAATAAGAAGTATGACTTATTTATGATGTGATGTTTCAGGAGTAAGCCTCTTTCTCACAGTTTTGGTTTACAAAGTTGTATCTACAGTAGCTTTTCTCAGAACTATGTCTCTGATTTAGACACATGAAATTTGGATCAAATACTTTGGTGTGCAGATCGGGGAGCCAGGGCTCTAAACATTGACCTTCTGCTAACTAGGCTAATCTTTCTTATCAAATGTTAGCATACTAACATTGTGAAGATGTTTGTGAGCATTTTAAACGTTATGCCTGTTATTATCCATCTTTGTCCGAGTACAGTTTCCCCCTCTGTTCATTTCGTGAGGTTAAATTTAATTGAGCAGTATCAGCATTTCGGTAACAGACGTCTTCGACATCCATCTGCCATGAATATCATGTTCCTCGTGAAATATTTTATTTTTTTAATGACTTTCCACTTTGAGTTGGAGAGCAGTGACGTTTTGCGCGTGGTTCTTTGCTGGCAGATATTAATCACCGTTTCTTGTTGAAATCAACTAATTGTGGTTTTGAATCACCATGATCGACCACATTGTTACGCTTGTTCCTTCCTACCACGTGAAAAAACTGGAAGAAAATGACGATCACGCTCACCACAAAATGCTTTCCACTTCTACATCCTGAAACTGTTAAAATGATTGACTGCTGTTTGCTATTAGAAACAACAGCTTCTGGGTCTCCGTATAGCATGCGGCACGCTCGCTGCCAATCGGGGTCAACCCAGACGTGCTATTTGCCTTGTTCTGCTGGTTCCTCATCCCCCATTGGGGCCGTCAGGCTTGCCATTTCTCTCAAGGTTAATTTCATTTGAACCGCACCGACTCTTGTACTGGCTTGCTGCTTGTCTGTGTTAAGGTGCTGTCTTTATTGATTGCTCTGAAATAAAATTACGCCTCACTGAAAAGAGGAGTTGAGACCTGTTTGACACAGTTAATGATCCTCTTATAGCAGCTCATATATTCACCATCTCACCTAACTGATCAGAGCTAATGTCTTTTATCTTGAGTAACTTACAGACTTGCAGTCTTATTTACATTTGATTATTAAAGCTACCTACTTGCATGCGTAACTGTATCCTGTAGACTGAATATTATACTTATCTATATCACTGGAACTTTTTTTTGCTTCACATGTTTTTTGCAACACAGTTCATCGGTACAATGAGCTTGATAAGGCAGAAGTATTTTTGCTATCACAGCTTTTGTTGCAGCCTATGTTGTTGGTGTGGGGGTGTGTGTATCCTCTGACAAAGTCATATGCATAAATCAAATATCTTTCTGTGTAGCATCTGCATGCTCTCCCTGTGCCTGCATGGGGTTTCCTTTGAGTACTCCAGCTTCCTTCCCACAGCCAAAAGACATGTATGTTAGGTTAACTGGTGATTATGAATTGGCTGTAGGTGTGACTATGAGCAAGGATGTCTGACTGTTGCTGTCTTAACCCTGATATGGGCTGGTTGCATACCCGTCAGCTGGGATAGGCTGCGGCCTCCAGAAGACCCAGTTTTGGATAAGCCCTTCCAAAAATGGCTGAATTGATTTCTTATTTGAAAGAAGGTCCCTGTAGAGAGGACGAGAGCTGTCATGAACCCAAGCAGATATTTTTTCTCATTAAAGCAACAGCTATGGAAATCAGTAGAAGCAAGACATAAATATCCAAAACTTAAAATTGATAAACTAATGCCTTCACAGCGAACAAATGCCCAAATAGTTGAATATTCCGAAATACTTTGGGCTGAGGTTTGGAGAAGTGTACTGGTACAGTTTCAAGAATAAGGGTGATGTGCAGAGCTGTGGTGTGCAGACATGGGAAAGAGCAGTATGGTCTCGTGCCAAAAAAGCAAACCACAGATGTGATTTTTTTTTTTTGCTTTCACAGTTTTGATGAAGTATGGAGAAGATCAGAAAGAGCTTCACGGTGTCTTTGTGGCTCTAGAGAAAGCATATAATATGGTGCATGAGGAAGTCAGGAGTGACGGAGAGGTATGTGAGGGTGGTGTAAGAATGTATGAAGAAAGGTGAGGTGTGCAGTACAGGTCAAGAGAAGTGGTGGCATGTGATAATGGTGATGGACAATATTGTGAGAAGTAGTGGAGGGTAGGGAACAGGTGGAAGAGAGCCTGGAGAGGTGGAGGTATGCTCTGGAGAGAAGAGGAAGGAAAAGAACACATGTGTGAATGAGAGGGAGAATGTAATTTCACCCATACTTACTATGTAAAAGGTGCCAGATATATGGTTTCCAACGTGCCCATAGATCTGTCCCAAGTTACACCCCTGATCTGTATTATTTTCATTTTATGTATCTGTGACTCATCATAGGGTCTTTCTTCATACGGTGTATAAAGCATATTATTTCCCACCTGCTATAGCCTAATTGGTATTGTTTCCACCTTTCTCTCTTTCACCCCAAATGTTAAACTTTAATCCTTTAACCCTCTCTGTATCTAAGGTCAAACCAAAAACCATTACAAAAAAGATAAAGGCACCAAAATGTGGACTTGGAAACACATGAGCTGTGATATTGGGTTGACAGCGTCCTTGTTGAGTAACAGCAATAAAAGGCATTTATTGCTCTTTACAACACGCAGCTTGAGCACAAGTACAGTATTAATCCGTGATCCAGGTAAACTGTACACAGTGAGGAACAGCCGCTCCACACCTGGAATTCTTCCTCATGTCCTGACAGCAACATGCTTCATTTGGACGTTAAAGTAAAGTATTTTAGCTGAAGGACAAACAATAGCCTGGTGATGGCGGCACCGCTGTGCTTGGTGTGGTTACCGCTGGCCTTCACTTTGGTATCCAACCCAGTGGCTGTCAGCACCCGTTCGACCCGGGAGTTTTCCTGCTCTCAGGGACTGTGTGTGGCTGAGGACCGCGTGTGTGACTTCACTGACGACTGTGGCGACGGCAGCGACGAAAGCAACTGTGAGTAGGATGTGAAAATGTACAGAGGAAGAGGAGAATCTATCAGGAGCAGACAGTATTAAAGATCTGCTTTGGATTTTCATGGATTTCATCCATAATCAGGTTGCAGTTCATAGAGTTTGTAAATGTGCAAGTGAATTAAACATTTTCTTGGAATTGTAAATGCAAAGGGGAATAACTTGCATCCCTTTGAGGAAGTTGTTTAAACTGGGATGCAGCATATTGCCTGTCTCTCTGTGTTAGCCCTGCGGCAGACTGGTGACCTGACCTGACCTCTGGCCCAATGGCAGCTGGGATAGGCTCCAACTGGGCAGTTGTTATATGAGTGCTAATCCTAATGAAAGTACAGAATGACACTTTTGAATTGTAAAATGCAGTTTAAACTTTAATACAGTGGGGAAAATAAGTATTTGATACACTGCCAATTTTGCAAATTCTTTTATTTTAGAGGCTCAAACACAAAAGATCAGACGTGAAAGACGCAGTGCGTTTAGGTGTTTGTTTTCTGCTGCAGGTTCCACATACAAGAGGTGTGACTTTGAGGAGGGATTCTGTGACCTGATCCAAAGCTCAGACATAAGGCCTCATTGGACCAGGACAACTGAGGCCGCTGGACTCAAACACGACCACACAAACAGCATCTCAGGTTGGAGCAGCTGGCATTTCCACCTGCTATGACAGTTTACACCTATTATGAAAGTTTTCTTTAGATTTTCTTCATCTCTCCCTCAGCACATTTTCTGTCCCTGCTACCCGTCAGAGGAAATAGAGTCACAGCAGACCTGAAAAGTGCAGTCTTCCTACCCAGCCACACCTGCCAGGTAACGGAGAATACAATATACCACAGCCATGACAACAATCAATTAATGCCCTTCTTTACATTTCTGTTCATCAGATGAGTTTCTATTACTATGTTGGAGCAACACACGGAGATCTTCAGGTCACAGTTCAGACTCATCCAGCGGGTCGGAGCGCTGTGGTGTGGAAACCCTCGGCTCAGCTACAGAAGGATACATGGCTGCGGGAAGTCATTCAGTTTTCCAGGAATCACAGTTTTCAGGTCTGTAACAACATAATTACTGTCTTAACACCAGCAGCGAGTCACATATTAGCTCAAGGTATCACAAACGGTCTCAGTTATATTAGTATTTAATTGTATTTTAAATCAAATTCATACATATATTAAATCTGCCTTTAAATTAGCGCTTAATCAAATGTATCATTACCTTAGGCCCCTGCAGTGCTGCTGCTCTCTGCTTTACTAGTCTTCGTACAGTAGTTGTTTAAGAGGCTTTTTTTCATTATATTTTTAATATTTTAAAGTATGAGTTTATAGCAAATGTGCAAAACCATATTGATTCTTTCATGGAGTAGCTCAGTATCACTGTAGCTGTGTCTCATACTCTGCACTGCGAAAAAGTCAGTATTGAGTTAATTTGCAGCTCCTCCACAATGAAAACAAATGAGCAGCAAAACCTGAAAGCAGATGATGGAGACAAAAGAAAAGAAAAATATACACATTAAATCCTTAGATCGATGCTTACGGGTGCATTTACTGAATGAAAACAAGTGTTTCAAAGTGCTATTTAACTTGACACTGTAGAATATCTTTAAATACATTTAAACGATCTTGTTGCTGCTTTCATTTTTTAATAAAACTGCAGCGAATCATCACCTGAAAGAATTTACCCTCATCTTTGTGGATCCCATTGCTTCGGTTGAGCAGGCAAACATCTTTGCGTGCTCGATACACTCTTATCTGAGTCATTTTTCAACAACAGCAGGCAGGTGTTTTTGGTGAGAAAGTTGTAAAAAATGAGCCGGGTAGCACACACACAAACAAAGTTGGCAACAAAAGGGATGATGCATTTAGCGGCTAAGAAGTCGAGCATTTGCATCGGAGCTCAGGATCATCTTGTGGAGGGCATCCTTGAGTGGGTGTGTTGAAAAACGAACATACCCACCTACAGTACAGTGCCATCTTTGATTATGAACTCTGATGTCATCAAGTTCCCATTAAGTCTTGCAACCAATGTGATAAACAAAACAACTTCATCTGTGAAACATTATGCAGAGGAACATATAAACTAAAATAATTAGTCTTAAAGCCATATGGCGCCTGAGGTCCCTCCTATGGATGACACCAGATAATTAGCTAATGACTACTTTAGTTTATTTAGTGGTGCTAATAGCTTACCGCATAAATTACCTGTCACATTTAGGCTCCTTCTGGGCCTTGCTAGTCCAGCCATATCACACTTGTCACACTTGTCATGAAGTTCAGCTTACAGCTTAACCTCATGGTATTGTACCATATTCTGATTCCAAGGTTTTATGCTATACAGCATTACAAATGCAGTATCCGGTTTCTTGAAACTAAGAAAGTCATCACAGAAGACGGAAGCTTTTTATGTCCACTGAGAGGGTACTGAGCTAATCTTAAGAGGCCATCTGGAGTCCCGTGAAGCCTGCTGTTGTGTCCTTCCAGTGTCCACAGACAATGTCAGTGTGTCACCTTCCCCTCTTCTCTGCCCTCACCATCTGTCACTGGTGAGTGCCAGCTCAGTTCTGTGATGTAGGGGGTTAAAGGGAGGTCACCTCTCTGCTAACATTCACTTTCCCCCCCCATTAATCCACTTCCTGTTTCAAAGGCAGTTTAGCTAATTGGGTTTTTATTTGCCATGATTTCCAGTTTCAGTCTGTTTGCTTTATGGGCTGCACTTTGAGGTTGGGTTTGCACTTTAATTGTGACACAGGAGAACTTTTCTTTTGGTCGGCTTGAAGCTTATTAGATGAACAACAAATATAACACCCATATAACTGTTATGGCAGAAGCTGGAGCCTGAAAATCTAATCTGTGATATGATTAAGGAGTATTTTGTTGAGCTGCTTCTATTGAATCGGTGGATAAAAATACCCAAGATTTCGAGAAGGCGAGAGCACATTGTCTGGATCAGATAAACACTCTGGTTCAGCTGTGAAATCCTGTATAAACAGTTATACAAACTCATTGCTCTAGATTGTATTACTTTCATGACCTCAATTTTCACTTGTGGAGGTAAAAAAACAACAAAAAGAAAACATCTGAGATGTGTGACTGATAGAAATTGTATTTTTCTGAGCAGCCATTATGACACAATCTACTGCTTGTTTAGATCAGTCGTAAATGACAGGCTGTAAAACTGCACTGATAACGCTGTTCTGTGGACTTTGATCAGTGCATCTATGATATTGTTCTGATAGCGCTCTGACTAAAAACATGATTTACGCTGCAAATCCTTATTTGTTCAGACCAGATTTTTTTTTGTTGACATCACTTTTGGGGATATTTATATTTTACTTTTTAATGTCTTCGACTGACTGAAACAAGCCAATGTCTTGAGCCACCCCTCATTATATTTATCTAAGAAATATGTGCAACATGGAACAATAATTTAATATCATCTGAATGTATCCTGATGTCTAAGTGACTCTGCTACGATTACAGTTTCACTGTTTGTTTACAGGGACTACAACAAGCCAGACAAAATGCACAATAAGGAGTGCTGAATATGCAGAGGCTCACTAACAAAATATCTACAAAAATAACAAGGTTTAACAAAGTTCCATGGTCCTACATCCTCATCCAGCCTCAGGCTGCTGCAAATGTGCAGGCAGCCTAAGTCTCATTAGTTAAGAGAAACCAGTGAATTAGTGAGAGGATTATACAGAGAAATGATAGAGTTGAAAACACGGATGGTGAGATTGTAAAAGTAACTGTTTCACTGAAAAATAATTTATCTAAAATATTAGAAAGCAAAGGACCATTTGATTGGCTGATTATAAATTTATATTAAGAAGAAGTTGAAAAAGTGAGTGTGTGAGTCCCAGATTTGTGCGTTACTGTTATGGCTCTGTAACAGACCACTCTGGATTTGAATCTGTTTCATTGAAATTGCTCCAAATCCCAACATAAGTCATGTCTGGCCACTTTAGATCAAAACCTTAGTGTCTTACAGAGGGATGTTCAACAATTACTGTAAGTCTCCTGAGTAACTCAAAATAAGGCATGGTTTGTCATCACTGTCCCTAACTGTGTGTTTATGCTTCATGCAGGTAAGTAAATGTGAGCATACTGAACTGAGGTTATTAAACATTAACCATTTCTTTAACATCTTTTTCATCTTTTAGATGATTTCTAAAATTACCTCCTATCAGTTATGTTATGAATAAATTCTGATTTTTATTCTTTGTTTTAATTGTGTTTTCTTATACTAGCTGCCCTCTAGCATGTCCATAGGCTCACAGTTTACAGGGAGCGTTATCAGCCTCACACGTATACACATTACATGCACAGATGCACGCCACATGCTGCATACACACATGATAACCAAAGCAAGCTGATGGCGTAAATTAGAGATGGTGGCTGAGTATTATCTTAACTTTTTTCTTTTTTTTTAATCTACCAGGTGGTGATTCGAGGGGATCTTTCAGCTGACAGCGAGGCCTCTGAGGTCCTGGCCATCGACGACTTATCCTTCAGCCCTGGCTGTGGGACTGCTTCTGGTACTGCTACCATTAATAACATCGCACTGCACAGAAGGCACAAGTTCACAGCCTGA
>VOQJ01042732.1:29706-62719 GCA_015052665.1 Apistogramma diplotaenia | reverse complement strand
TTTTTTTTTTATTATTTTTTTTTTTTAGATTTTTTTTTTTTTTTACTAGCAGCATGTTGAAAAAACACACGTGTTGTCCCTATTACTTTAGCTGAATCTTCAAAAAATACTACAAAACACAGTTTGACAGGAATAAAATAGGATGTTTGTACCAACAAAGAGCTGTTAGCAGAAAACGTGGCATATCTCGTCACGGTGTGCAGTGTGCCCTTAAGAAAACCGAGAAAAATAGACAACGGCGGCTTTTCAGACACTGGCCTTGTCAAAACTGATAGAATTGTGATAAGTATCAGACAATGATCCAGCATGCAAAACCATCTGGAAAGGATCTTATTGGCAACGGTTTTATTTTCCGGCATCACAATGATGCCAAACATGCTGCCAATGCAGTAAAAGCATACCTGGATAGAAAAAGACAATGGAACAATGTCAGTCATGAACTGGCCTCTCCAGAGCCCAGAACTCAACATTACCGTAGTTGTGTGGGATCATCTTGACAGAAAACAGAACAAACAGCTGCCAACATGCATAGAAGAGCTTTGAATGTCCTTCATGAAGTTTGGAGAACTATTCCTGAAGGATACTTAAAGAAATTACAAGACAGCTGCATCAGAGAGTTCAAGCTGAAGAATAAAGGTTTTCATAGCAAATTTTGATATTTAGTAGTAGGTAACATGCACAAAAATACACACTTTTCTTTTAGAGTGTTTCCTATAGACTGGACTGCAGTCTACATATAAAATATACATACAGGTACACACTCATCTCAGTGGTACCAACAGCAGAACAGGGAAACTGGATGCAGAGGCCAAACAGGAAAACAGAGAGAAAACAGCTTGACAACAGCTTAAAACGTGGCTCAAAAGACTGGCAATTGAATGGGGAACAGCAGGGATTATATGGGAAGACATATTAGCGACAGGTGGTTCACAAAATGAGGACTAAAATGGTCTCTAGTTTTGATACTTTAAGCCTTATCTTTGAGAAATCATGCTTTTTAATCAATTAAGTTGTAAATTATTGTGACTGGTAATTGATTTGGCTGTTGGCTGTTGCAGTAAAACCTGACATTAAAATTTTATTATTGACCTTTAATTCAAAATTTGACAAAACATGCTCTTTACAAGGCTCATTAGAGTCACAAGACGACTAAACTCTAGATTTTAAACTCTAAACTAAACTCTCGAACTCTTTCTCTTGTCTCAACATGTTCAGCCTCTGAGTGCGACTTTACTCACGGCTCTTGTGGCTGGTACGAGGTCACCCTCGGCGATGGATTTGACTGGGTGAGGGGCTCATCTCTGGAGGTACCTCCAGACTACTATGGTCGCCCACCACCGCTGGACCACTCTAAAAACAGCACTGAAGGTAAGGGAAACAAACAGATGGCAAATGTGCTGCTACCATGTGAGACGTGCAGCCAGTGAAAATGAGAATGGAAATATTGGTAAGCTGATAAAGTGATTTCATTGGATTCTGACAAGGGAAAAAAAAGGAAAAAGATAATATTATCTACTGATTAAATTGAGGTTTTGTGGAAGAAGATTCCCCGTCAGTGTCTTTCTTTATGAGATAAGCACTTCATGGCAAAATGCTTTCTCAGCCATCTGAATAATAGAAAAGAAATCGACATATGCAGTACCCATTATGCATATTAACAATATAAACGAGACTCTGCAGTAGTCTCTTCTAGGATTATGTACCACGACATGCAACTGTATTTTATGCCTCATCACATCTTTTTCCCTGAAGAGAATTAACTCTTCAGGGGATGCATTTTACAAGTAGTCTCCTTGCAGTTCGACTGCATGCAGGCACCATCTGTTGTTGTTGTTGCTATGTCGATTGTGTGAAGATGCTGTGAAAAAAATCGCTCTGTAAGGTGGCTGTGCAGACTCTAAATTGAAGCTATGTGAAATAATGACACACATCCTGGTGGGAGCATCTGCTTGAAGATGTAGGTGACTGTGACCGCTCAAAGACTTATCTCATTTGTGACGATGCGCAGGTATGTGGTGTGTTCAAAGAGTGATTATTTGGCAGTGAGACACTTTATATCAGCCAAGAAAACATTTCAACTTCATCACACCACCACCTCATACTGTACAGCAAAACTGTTTCACCAGCTGTTTGTGCCTTTCCAAACATTTTTACCATGAGAGCTGAAAATGCACTGCTCAACAAAATCAAACACCTCTTAATCCATCCATCCATCCATCCATCCATCCATCCATCCATCCATCCATCCATCCGTTTTCCTGTGCTTCTTCCATAATTTTAAGACCATGACATCATGACACTGCAAATTCTTTGGCTAATGTCTTGTTTGACTTGAATAACAGGCAGTGACCATTGTCATTCTTTCAGAGTTAAAATGACCAGAACTCAAATGTAGTGTTTGAGCTCATAAACTAATCAGAAGAGTGTCTACTAAGGTCACAGCTGATGACTGATTTCCAATAGAATGTTGCCATGTTAGCTTCACTTTTTACACCCGGAATCTGCATCCATCTTTCATACGTCTATGGCTTTTAGGTATGACTGTCTAAAGGTGAAGATGCATTTTTACTTATCTATTCTTTTTCCTCTTGCAGCTGTCTGACCCACTTGCCAAAATGACAAGTTCAATTCATTTTATGTCACAAAACTACATGAGTCAACCAGCTAAATTTAATTATGATCAAGGAGTTCAATTTTTAAACACAAGCTATGAATTTATTAAGAGTAGCTGACCAGGGCAACAGTGGGACCTGGGGACACAAATTCCATTCCGCTGCATGTAAATGTGATGCGAATGATGACAAAGAATCCTTGAGACCTTGTGTTTCTTGTTGTTATAAAATTGCATTTAAATGAAATATATTAAGTTAGGTTAATATTATTAAAAATAGATATTAACTCTAGGCAGACACCTAACCAGTGCTTCATTTTATCTCTGGAAAAACTGCCCTCAATATTAGTTATAGATATTAGAATATAGAACCGTTTAGAACCGTCTAATTAAGAAAGGGATTAGAATTCATGAAGTCACTTGGCCATAATTTTCAAAGAATGAATCTAATTTTTACAGCATTTTGCACAAATGTCTAAGTGAATAAAATGACAAAGTGAGGAAATGTTCTATTCAAATGGTCAAAGGTCATCTTCACTGTTCTGCAGTTGTAAATTCTCACCTCCAAGGGGAGATTGTGATCATATTTCACAGTTGGTCTGGTGCATAGTAACTGACACTAATCTTTGGTAATACAACAGCACTGCTGTATTATTGTTGACATAATGTAGCTTTTATTTTGTTGCATCATTGGTTAAAAAATGGGAAAAACAACCTGAACTAGAATAAAATGAAAGCATCTTTCTCATTGGGAGACCAGCTGGTAGACCACCTGCAGGTGACCTACCAGCTGAAAACATGGACCTCCTTGTTTTTTTTTTCTCAGCTTTGTTTCTTGAGCTGCTAATGTTTGTTGCTGTTGGCAGAACAGCATGATTTGATGATATGTGTGAAATAAAATCGCTTTCTGGACAACTGCTCCACTGAGCTGCTATTTCTATATTTGCCTCCTGGCAGCTGGCCAGCAAGCAGTGCTTTGACCTATGCGATCAATAACTTCTTGCTCCAAATTGCAACTTAAGTGGAGAGGATACGTTTATGTTTACACTAGATTCTCATACACTGGGCATTGCATGTCGCAAAGATCACAAAGAGGAAGCACAGATAAAACAGACCCGTGAGGCAACAACAGCAATGTGGGAAGACGTTAAGTTAAAGAGCTCCTTAATTGTCTGCTTCCATAAAGCGACTCACTGACTGTCTGGCGAAGCAAGTTGTTTTACAGAACTTTAAAAAAGTTAAAGATATGAATCGAATATTAATTGTTTTCTCTCATTGCAGGTCACTTCATGTTTATATTCAAGAACAGCAGCAGTCTGTTTCCAAAAGCTGTTCTCCGAGGACCGTGGTTCCAGCAGTCGGCCGCTGCGTGCACAATGACCTTCTGGTTAGTCACACTGCTGTAAAGCCTGCCCTCCACTGCCAGTCTTCACTTCCTGTTCACTGTTCAACACGATTCGTTGTCGTCATCAGAATTTTTGATTCATTGCCACTTGCTGTCATGCTGTTTCTCTACTTTCTTTCTCTCTTACATCCACGCATCATTTCACCTGTCTTGATTTTGCTCTCTAAGCATATCTCTCATTTTAAAATCACACACAATAAGAAGCATCTGAATCTGTCATGTTTTGACAGTTTTGTGGCCCCTGAAGGTTTATGTCTAATAACAAATTGTATTTTCCCGCGGGTGATTGGAGAAGCACTCCAGGCAGAAAGCAAGAGCTTTATAAATGTTCATTTTTCTCTTCAGAGGGGCCTCGGGTATAATGTCCAATGAGTATTCGCTTCATCACAAGAGGAATCTGGGCTTTACAGTATCTGGATAAAGGAAATAGTTTCAAGTCTATTGCAAGGGAATGCACACATTCAAAATTCAAATTTTGGCTTCTAGCTCTCTCTCATTCCTTTCAGGCATATTAATTCAGGCATTTCTGTGGGAGCTGCTGAGATGTCGCTTCAAATCAAAGGAGTTCAAAACAGCAGTGTCATATGGAGAATATTGTATGACCAAGGACCCCGCTGGAAACCGGTCACCGTACAGCTGGGACGCATCACCCAGCCGTTCCAGATCTCCGTGGCTAAAATCAGCCTCGGCGTGTTCGATGGAGTCACTGCTCTGGACGATATCGCTTTCAAGAACTGCTCCATGCCTCCAGCGGTGGCTGAGTGCCCTCCGCACACACACTTTCACTGCGTGCACACGAAGGCGTGTGTGGAGCATCTGCAGCTCTGTGACCTTGTGGATGACTGCGGGGATGGATCAGATGAGGAAGGATGCTGTGAGTGTCTTTGATGTCCGTTCGGGATCAAAAGTAAAAGTACTCATTATAGTGTTGCCTCAGTGTCTACAGAGCATCACCCCTCCCCCTGTTGTAGCTTGTTGAGATGTAGCTAATTTATTTAATTTCACACAGTTTAGTTAGACTTGTAACAGTCCCCATTTATAAATATATAATGAACAAGTTAAATTGGTCACAAAATAACTGGCTCTCCTTTCCACATAGCTATATTGGTTGATGGAGGAAATGTTCGGGTCTTTTACATAAAGATCACCACTGATTTCACACATTAAAGTCTGTTTGCAGGTCTCAGGTACTGTAGCATTACTGCAAATATGAAAAAAGTGCCTCTGCTTAACATTGCATTAGCTGCCACTTTTAAGGCAAAAGATCTGCAATTGCAGCACGTTGACATGCATGAAAAGAGCTGTTGTGGTTCTGCTCATAGGCTGAATATAAAATAGTTGTTGTATTTTATGTGTGACCAGCATTTGATGCACTCATTTTGGTACCTTTGCATGCATTTATAGCGTGCACCACCAAACTGGATTTTAAATTAATCATTGTGTGATTGAAGTTCAGATTTTCAGCCTTAATTGAGGGATTTTTATGAAAATCTCACATTAAATTAAGTCATTTTTGTCCCCATTTTTAAAATAAAATTAAAATGAATTGGACAACTGACTGACGAGCATTTTCATGGCCATACGAGGCCCTGTTCTCTTTCCGGTTGATGAGAAGTGATGCAGTCATAATATCTGAAGTTGATTCAAAGTACTGAATTTGTATTTTATAGCTTTTCACTATAATTTGTAATTTTTCATGCAAACGAGGGAGGCTGTTATTAGGCTGAAAACTCTAAATAAAGCAAGATCTTAAGGAGAGATCAAATCCAGAATCTGTTTCATTCTCACAAGGAAGGAATTTATTGGCCAGCTCAGCAAAACTAAAAGGCCAGAAAGACCACAAAACACAACTAAAGTGCATGATGACAGAAAAATACAGTCATTGTGGTAGGAAGGCCACTCCTGGGAAGGCTCACTTCTAATCATACTCACAAGTGTACTGGCCTTGTGATTGCTGACAAGACATATCTGAGGGAACATTAAAACAAAAACTAGCATATAAGTCAATAAATAGATGCAGTGCAGACTCAATACTGAGCCACTAATACATCAAACCAAAAGAGGTAATTTTCATACAGGGCCTGGTAAGTTTCAATAGTTTTATTCCCTTAATAAATGAAATCATCGTTTAACAGGTTATCTCATATTCAGATTAGCTCGATGACCTGAAACATGTAAGTGTGACAAATGTGCAAAAACACTAAGAAATCAGGAAGCAGGCAAATACTTTTTCACAGCACTGTAACTGTAAACTACAAGAGTGAAGTTTTAGAAAATGGAAATACTCAGGAAGAATTTCTATACCTTACTTTGTTTAACTACAGTGGTCTCTGTTTCTGATCGAGGAGCTTATGTGTAACTCAGTCAATTGCAGCTGTCAGTGTCACTTTCTGCTGCTGCTGCTGTTGTTTTGTCTCTGGTCACTTTCGCTCTGTCATGTGTCACAGCTCCAGAGCTGCAGTGTAACTTTGAACACGGGCTGTGCAACTGGAAACAGGAACAGAGTGGAGGAGATGTTTTTGACTGGACCTGCATCCAAGGCCCAACTCCATCCTTTAACACAGGCCCTCAGAAGGACCACACATTGGGCACCAACTATGGCCACTACCTCTACATTGAGTCTTCTGCCCCTCAAGAGTTCAAAGACACGGCAGTGTTGCTGAGCCAAGTCTTCAGTCCCACCTACAAGCGCAGCGAGCCCCACCCCTGTGTTTTCCGCTTCCACTACCACATGTTTGGATCACACGTGTTCTGTCTGGCGGTGTACATGAGGACCACTTCTACAGGCCGTGGCCATATGCTGTGGGTGCGATATGGAAACCAAGGAGACTTCTGGCACAGGAAGACTCTTTACCTCAGCAGTGCTCGGCCTTTCCAGGTAGCTCATCACATGTAATCTGTAGCAGTTGCTTAAAAAAACCCGACACGTGACTTTCAGACAGTTGAAGTACATTCAAAATATCATAAAATCAAAATACAGGAATAAGGAGAAAAATATCTCAAAGTTCTGCTTGCACAGTATATATCTGCTTTGCACTCCGACTAAGATAAAACTCTTAGGTAAACCCCATGATATCACTGCCAATCTCTTGACATCCCACTGTGAATCATTTGCATTCGGCCCCTTTGTGTAATCAAAGCAGATATGCACGCATAAGCTCTACGTAAACACAGTTCCCTCTGCAGAAAACATTGGAACACTAGTGAAGCCAAGACTCTGCATTTAAGAGTGCACTCCACCACTGCGTGATGAAGATCTATTTAATAGCTTCACTGCTCAACATCGATCCCTCAAGATGGATGCTCTGTTGTCATTACTCATGAGTGAGTATAACTTGACAGGCAGTTAAAGACTTTTGCTCTGCTATGACATTGGAAACAGGAGCTCTTTGTGTCACGTTAATTGACTGCAGAAAGGATAAAAGTGGGCAAAAAACAGACACTGATGAATTAAATTCAAACTCAGAGTGATGCGTTTGCTTCCAGTGCAGGCAAAGTGCCATGAAATGACAAAGTCTAATAACTGGACATCTGAATAGTCAGTTGTACTTTTACATGTTCATTAAGATTTAATGTGGCCAATGTAACAACGACAAAGACATGTGTTCCTACATTTTCTGTTTAAATCATCCTAATGTGATAATCTGAAAGCCTGAAACCTGTCAAGGTGCCACTTGTTGATAAATACAACTTATTCTGCAAATACTGTATGTACTGCACAGTATGTAAAGTACAGTAGAAAAATTATCTGCAAAAACATTTCCTTATTTTTTAGATTCAAGCTGGTTTCTTTTTAAAATGTAAAGACTGTGTTCAGTGTTTCTGAATCCTCCTCCAGTGGCCCTGTCATTGCTGATATGACATATCTGAGGGAACATTCAAAACAAAACTGAATCCTTTCTGTAAGTGACTAAATTGATATAGCAATCAAATGAAGAAGAACATCCAATACATCTAATTTATTTACATTTCAACAGTTTTAGGTAAAAGCGACTGTTGTCAAATGGTGATAACTTTAATTTGCATTACTGAGCCACTAATACATCAAATCAACTGACAAGTTGTAAGTGCCAACATGTTATGTTAACAGAGGGTGCACATCTATAAATGTTCTTGTTTTTATGGAGAGCTGAGAGCATGTAATTGAACTTTATTAACTCCCGAGAACAAAAGCTGGATGTTTATTTGGCTAAATTGCTGACTGTCTTCATCAGCTATAATCCAGAGTAATAGTGTGCTCAACTCCAAAACCTTTAAAAAACAGAGGGAGTCTGGACTAATGGACTCTTGAAAAGAACAACAACACCAGCACTCAGTCTTCACTTGCTAACTGCTTAAAGAGCCAACTGACAAAGCCAGTGTAGCTGACTTGTTAATATCTATCTAGCTATCTATCTATCTAGATATCGATCTAACTTAAACTTTGAATGAATAACGTTACAAAGTAATTTTTTAATATTTTTGAAGTATTTGTACTCCTTTCAATACAGTTAGCTTAGACTTGAGTCTGTGACTGACTCCAGTCTCTAAGGAGGCTGCTGTGCCAAAAACCACCTCGTAATTGCTTTCGTTGCTAGCAAATTGCTGTGGTCACCTGCAGTTTGCATAAAAGATGGCAAACTTGCTGAAAACGCTCACTAACTACTCGCCAAGCTGTAAAGAAACTGGAGAATTAGCATCTTACCACTGCAATCAACAACACATTTCAAAAGGTGCAACTTTTACTTTGAAGGGAGGTGGACCCCATTTCCCGTTTGTGTCAGACTTTTCTCAGGTTCACATCCAATTGGGGAGCAGTTGGTGAGTGTTTGCATACAAGCCGGCACCTTCTATACCAGGCGTGTCAAACTCGCGGGCCGCTTCCGGCCACGCCCCCTACTTCCGGCCCAGAATTGGCGTTAAAAATATGGTACAAATGGGTCGTTTAAGTTACTTTATTGACATTCCACTTTCTCCTCCAGTTAAGAGGGTTGAGTGGAATGTCAAAAAATTTACTTAAAGGGCCTATTTGTACCATATTTTTAAATGCCAATTCTCAGCCGGAAGTAGGGTGTGGACAGAAGCAGCCTGCAGCTTTGACATGCCTGTTCTATACCAATTGTAGGTGACTTTGAGAGTCTGCTATCAATCAAAGTAATCACAATGAACTTTCTGGTGCACCACATATATCTATTTACAACCAATTTTCATCTGTCAGCTGCCAATAACCACTTGCCAATTTGTTGCAAGGAGCCTGCCAACAAGTCTCTAGGCCAGTGTAACTGAGGCCTTTCTGAAAAAACTCACAAAGCCAATGTTAGTATGTCGCTCGGGCTCAAGATGGTTTGGTTAAATTTCAATTAAATTTTAAACGAGTTTAATCTCATAATAGAGAATCCTTTACTGAATACATCTTCCAGCACTGCTGCTATCAAACTGCTAACTGGACCGACCTAATTTAGTCATAAATGGCTCTTGAATTAATGCATCAACAGTTACAGTAACAGTTATTGCTATTAAAAACTTTGGGTGGAAACACAAACTTATCTCTTTTCAAACACATCTCATTTTCTCTTTCACCATTTCCCAGATTCTGATTGAAGGTACAGTTGGAGATGATTTAAATGGAGACATTGCCATTGATGACCTTTCCTTCCTCAACTGTGAGCCTTATGAAGGTAAATAATTGCAACACAAAACCATAGTGAAATGGTGTTTCCAGTGTCCATTATTCTCTTCTGTCTCTTGCTCTAGGAGAGCTCCCCACACTGAACACCACAACCCCAGCAGTGACCACTCCAGCCCCCACAGGTCGGCCCCACAGCTGCCCTGAAGGGGAGTTTGCCTGTGGTACATATGGGGAGTGTGTTCCCTTCAGTAAAGTGTGTGACTTTAGACACGACTGCTCTGACGCATCAGATGAAATAACCTGTGGTAAAACACTTATCAGGCTTTTGCTACATTATCAGTCCTGTCACAACGTTTTTCTTTTCAAATGTTCACATTTTTTCTGTGTTCATTTACACTCTACTTTCTCCAGTGAAGGAAAGCTGTGATTTTGAAGGCGGTGACACTTGTGGCTGGAAGATTGTCAAACACTCTTTGGTCCTAATTCACGCATTTCAGTGGTCACCTAACCAAGGAGAGAGCATTCATTATGGAGAGGAGTACCACCGTCCTACTCATGACCACACCCTGTAAGCACCAACCAGTTTGCGTTATGTCAGAATTTTTTTTGTCAATTTTCAAACATAAATTACTTTGTGTTTAGCCCGTGTTTGGAAACTACTCAGTTGCTGATTGTTTAATGAGTGATTAGTGACAGGAGAAAAAAAAACCCTGCACACATTGAGTGTCATTTCATCTCAGCCCGAGCTGCAGACCTTATCTTTTTTCACTACCTCTCCATTTGCCTTAAATTCTGCCTCAGTCCTGCAGCAGCTCCGACTGGCTCTCAGATGATAAGGATTGAGTGAAACGGAGAAGCAAAACGGTGTTATTATTTAACACAAATGGTGCCAGTCCTCTTACGGGAATTTAATAAAGCGAAACAGTAAGGGTTTGAGGAGATATAAGAATGGTGCTGATGACAGAGAGGAGATCGGTGAAGTCATTTATAGCACTGCTCAATGTACTGTTGCAACAGTTTTTAGATTAAAATCAAATACATTTTTTATATAGACAGTCAATATTAAAAACAAGAAAGATAAGAGAAAATTTTAATTCATTCAGAAACTGTCACTAGTTGACGTCACAGATTTCAGTGTATGAAAAGAAAAATGCCCTGCGAGTGGGTCGGCAGACCATTTTTTAAAAATATATATATTTTAAAAAGTATTAGATATATGACCAAAAAAAATTCACAGCATTTGTTGTAGATGTTCAGACTTTGTACCATAAAATGTTAATGCAATTAAGAGATGGTAGAGCAAGAAATGTTCAAAATATTTGCTGACTTAAGATGGAATGACAGTGATACAAACAAAATGACATATGGACCCACACACAAGCAGAAGTATCTTAGAGGCATATTTCTCAACCTGCAAAAGAAATAATAGAATAGCCTTTATTGTCATTATACAGCTGTACAATGAAATTGGACAATAACAATCAGATCCAGCGCAGAGCCCCATCTCAGAATATGCAAGACATGACATTCAAGCTAAAGTCATTATTAAACATGACTTAACTCCTATTTGCATCTCAAATCTGCAGCTGAATTTGAGATCTTATTCTGTATTCCCAATGTTCGTCTGATAGCAACAGTCCTGAGGGGTGGTATATGTATGCGGACAGTTCAAACGGTGGATACGGTCAGACCACTGACCTCCAGACTCCTGTCATCTCCTCCACTGGGCCACAGTGCACCCTGGTCTTCTGGTACCACATGAGTGGATTCACCGTGGGAACACTGCAGGTAAAAAGACACACTCAGCTGTAGGAGACAGATCATTTCAGTGGTGTGAGATCTCATCACAGTGCTGTTGGTTTCATGATCTCTGCAGGTGCTGCTGAGGCAAAGAAACGTCAGTGATGAGGTGTGGTCTCAGACGGGTAACCAAGGCAACAAATGGAGACGAGGAGAAGTGTTTCTGGGGTTACTGAATAATGTCCAGGTTTGTGAACTAATTTTCCCCTCAGAAATACTTTCAAATGAGTTATCTAACTAGATTCAACACAATGAAATGGTTCACATCAGGTTTTAAATGTCTGTTATCCCTGATGCAGTATGTGATAGTATTGTCTCACACATCTACACTGATGCAATCCCTTTTTTTAACAGTAGGGATATTTAATAATGTGACATTTTTATTATGTTCTGAAATATGAGATGGTCATGAAGATGTACAGTAAATGCATACAATGACAGACATATAGCAGCAACAGTGAAAGGGAAGGTTTACAAGATGGCAGTGAGACCTGCTATGATGTAAAGTTTTGAGACGGTGCCATTTGACTGGGATTAGAAATGAATACATCAGAAGGACAGCTCAGGTTAAGCAGTTTGAAGACAAAGTTGGCAGCAAGGCAGAGATGGTTTGGACATGTGCAAAAAAGGGATAGCTGATATTCTGGACAAAGGATGTTGAAGATGAGCTGCCAGGCAGGAAGAAAAGAAGACCAAAGAGAAGATTCTTGGATGCAGTGGAGGAGGATATGAAGAGGGTTGGTGATACAGATGAGGATACTAGGAGATAGGTGAGAAAGAGGCTGTGGTGACATTTAAAGGATTAGCCAAAAGAATAGAAATAAATATATAAAACTGTATGTCCACTACTTAAGCTGTTTGTTATGTCTTTATGCATTGACACATTGTCATTATAATGATTATAATGATGACAAATATCAGTTCATGATGAACATGACGGTTCATCCAGCCTGACACACATTTTACAAATATCACAGATAACGAATATCAACAATTAAACAGTCTTGCTTCTAAATGGCCTGCACTTTCTTGCTATGACATGTCCATCTGAAGGAGCAATGTTCAGACATGGCCAAGAATTCTGTTTACATCCACTGATTGTCATTGATTCTGAATTCAGATGGATTTTAGAAAGCTAATGAAAGAGTTGGTTGTTTAAAAATAGCCAACTGTTATTTGGTGCATTACAGCAAATGCCACCTCCTCTTTCTCTTTATTCATACTGTTACCATGCACCTGTTTCAGTTCAGCAGTGGATGAAAACATGAAAGAAGAAAGCTACCAAAAATGTCCTTTCACTGTAACTTCTACATCTGCAAATGCAGAATCTAGAGAGACACTATAGTTTGTCATGCCTTTTCACACCAACCCGTCAGAACCTCTTTGACACTACAAGTGCCCTTTTCCTTTCCCCTCTGAGCTCTTCATTAACTGATTACTGCTAGACATAGAATAACAAAACTCATTAGAACAGCGGCTATTGGCTCTTTTGTTTCTGTGGTTTGCCTGATGACATTAAGCATCAACCTTGCTCTCTTAAAACAGAGAGGACTGAGAGTTGATCCCAGGTCTGCTATCTTTTTTTTTTTAGGTGGTGTTCTCTGCAAAACGAGGGATCAGCTACATGGGTGATGTGGTAATAGATGATGTCAGCTTCCTGGATTGCTCCCCTCTTCTTCCTTCTGACCGGCCATGCACACCTGAGCAGTACGCCTGTGCAAACGGCTACTGCATCCCTCGTGACAACTTGTGTGACTTCATCAACCACTGCGGGGACAACTCGGACGAGGACCCTTACATCTGCCGTGAGGCTTCTTCTAATATCTGACTGATGACTTTTAGTGGAAGATTCATTTCCGGATAAATGAACAGCCATGATTGATTTCCTTTTTATTGCTATCTTTCAGAGGGTTTTATTGGACGCTGCAGTTTTGAGTTTGACCTCTGTTTCTGGAGCCAGAGCCGAGAGGATGACTGTGATTGGATGATCAAAGCTAGCAGCAGTCCAGCATTTAGAACTGGGCCATCAACTGACCACACCCTGAGAAACTCCTCAGGACACTACCTCTACTTGGAAAGTTCATTTCCTCAGGCAGTTGACAACACTGCCCGCATAATAGGACCACTAATGAGCAGCAGGAGTTCACGTTGCAAGGTCAGGTCAAGGTCAAAGAGCCTTGCGCTCCCACTCATTTTTTAAAAAATATATTTTGCTTCCAAGAAGCCAGACTTTCTTGTAGTTTAAGCAATCTTGAGCTATTGTTCTTTGGACATTGGCTGCTCTTTCACTTTAGTCACTTTGTTACTAGTAGCCTGTAAATTAAAACTGCTGTTCACTGAAGCCTCATCAGAAATGGTCTAAAGGTGGCTGTCATCTTCTTAAGGAAGGGAACCAGGGAGGAAAGGCTTGGGTATGCCAAATTACACAAGAACTGGACTGAAAACCAGTGGTAGCAAGTGAGTGATGAATCCAAATTAGAAAATTTGGTTCAAATTCCCATCAATATGCATGAAGTGGTGTCTACAACAATCTGTAAAATACAGTGGAGGCTCTGTCATGGTTTGAGGCTGCATTTCAGTCAGTTGTGTTGGAGATCTTGTCAAAATTTATGTAATTATGTAAGGAGAAAAGTACTGTCAGATTCTGATCCACCATGGAATACCAAGCATCTGATTGACAGCCGTTTCATTTTTCAGCATGAAAATGATCCAAATACACTTCCAGTGCAGTAAGAGCATAGAAAAAAATGTACAATGGAACATCATCAGTCATGGATCGGCCTCCCCAGAGCCTGGACCTCAACATTATAGAAGCAGTGTGGGATCATCTTGACAGAGAACAGAACAAAAGGCAGACAACATCCATAGAAGAGCTTTGAGTGTCCTTCCAGAAGCATAGAGAACTATTCCTGAAGGATACTTAAAGAGCTGTTAAGAGCTATCTGATAAACTCAGGAAAAAGCAAGCATAGGTTTGTTTGAGGGTGACAAAATCAGCCTGTCAGCACCTCTGAATACCAATAAATTATCTGTTATCTTAGTCCAATCCACAAACAAATGTAAAGATAAAATGTCCTCTTTATGCAAAGCTAACCAGCTGCTGACTTTAGCTTCATATTAATATGTGTGGTGAAAGTGCAGAGAAACCTCTCATAAGAGAGTGCATGAAAGTATTTCTTAAAATTAAGAAATTCCTGTTAACTTGGAAGTCTTACACATAGAAATATATAAATATCTGATCTTCTTGTTCTAACTTTACAGCCTATTCTGTGATCTAGCTAAACAGGCAATTAGAAAGTGTGTGTGTGTGTGTGTCCTTCCAGCTGTCAGCCTGATGCTCTACCGGGAAATGATTTCTTGATTGACTGCCTGGTTTGCTCTGTGTGTCATGTCTGTCTTATCCCGCTCCTGACCTGTCAATCAATCACGCAGTTAGCAAAAAGCCTCCAATTAAACGGAAGGGAGGGCTGTGCCATGGAGAAATGAGAAATGCTCTCTCTGGTGAAAGCGAGAGTTAGTTGTGCTGTTGCAGCTCCCTAACATGCAGCCATTTGGAGAGAGAGAGAGCCTATAAAACATATGGTTACCTCAGTGATGTGTGATGGAGAAACACAATTTCTCTCTGTGCCTTAATAATGGCTTGGACTGAAGGGAAAAGTGCATCGATCCTGTGACAGACTGAGTGGATTAAAACTTAATCACCTTAGCATGCCCATACTTTTTGTTTCTTTCCACAGGAGGCCAATAAAAAGTAAAGCAGAGAAGAAAGTGGTATCAGTGAGCCCAGCAAGGAGTTTGAAAAGAGCCAAACGTCTTATTTAGAAATAGTACTGCTGTTGATATACAGTAGTAGTTATTGAATTAACTGACATTTTTATTACAGTAACATACTAGTTACTAGAGACATTTCCAGCACTTCCCAGCAGAACCTTAATAGCTACTAAACTGTTGTTTTACTGATCTTTAACACATTTCTCATTTTGTTCCTGCGCCCAGATGCGTTTCTACTTCCACATGTATGGAGATGGTATTGGGACCCTTAGCGTGTTCAGCAAAAGTGAAGGCCATCTTCATCTCCTTCTGACCCTGATGGGAGATCAGGGCAACTACTGGCAGATGAAGGAGCTCCCGCTGAGCAGTTCCAGTGACTTCCAGGTCATGTTTGAGGGCAAGGTGGGCCGAAACCCTAAGGTTGACATCTGCCTGGATGATATTACCTTCTCTCCAGGCTGCCTTCTCGCTTCTTCAGCTACATCAGCAGATAACACTTCTCCACCTCCTTCAGGTATGAAATTTACTTTTATGTGATTTATACTTATAATACTTATATTGTAAGGTAAAGACCATACAGTAATTACAGAAAGGTTCAACAACCCCTTATGAGCAAGCACTTGGCAACAGTGGGAAGGAAAAACTCCCTTTTAACAGGAAGACGGGTATAAAAAGAGTTAAACTAAACGAATAAAACATAAATATTAAGTGCATCATGGGAACCCCCCCAATGGCCTATAGGCCTATTGCAGCATAACTAAGGGATGGTTCAGGATTACAGGATCCAGCTCGTACTGTAAGCTTTATCAAAAAGGAAATGGAGAGGGTGGCTATCTGGTTTGGTTAGCCAGTGTGTTTCTAAGATTTACAGTAAGTGTTGACTGTTTCTTTCCATGTTGTTGTGCACCCATCAACTCTTAATTCTACCTTCTATCATTCAATAGGAAAAAAAAACAAAAGTGAAAAACAGAGCATTTTTATTCATCTTTTCCAGGGGGCTTAACTCTTTGGACTTATTAAAGAGTACTTACATTACTCATAGTACACAAACTGAAGTTTTCTGTAAACTTGCCCCTTTGCAAATGTTTTTCTTAAGGTATAGAGGTTTATCACGTGATGTCATGCATTGCTTGAGCGTTGTCCGCCATGTTGTACGTGATACAACCAACACTCCTGAATGGTTCGTGAGTGGTTCCTGGAGGTTGCAAAGAGAAATAGTAAAATTTGAAAAAGTGCAAAGCAAATTGAAAATGTTCAAAACGTTCTTGGGATTTATTTCGCCCCTGGCGATCTGTAGCAATGCCGCAGTCCATGAAAAGTTTCTCCTATCCATTGAAAAGTTTGTGATTAACACATTCACAGATGTTAGACTGGGCCGGACAGCATAAATCTCTTTCAAAGGAGACCTTTTGTCATGCCATCGAAGATAATTCCACAATTTGGTGAAGCTGGTTCACTGTTATGAGTCACACAAAAATCCTTCTAGAAAAACATTAATTCTGTTACCATTTCAGTAACATCTTCATGCAGTTATTTGGACAATTATTTTGAAGCTCCCACGCAGATGAAATGGGCAAGAACCAGATGTTCAATTTTTATGTTCACTGGACATAAAACTACATGTGTACGCACAGTAGTGGTATATTGCGAATAAAACCTGATTATAAAAACACTTTTTTGAAATACTTCAGTGAACAAAAGCATTTGATCCCCCCAAGTTATACAGTCCTGGGTCTCAGCATGGTCATTTCAGCATGTCTGTGGCACACCAGCAAATGTCATACAGATTTGTGTTATGGATAAGCCAAGAAAACCCACTATTAAGCTTATCTACATATCTGCTACAATGAGTAGATATTCCTGTCATAACACAGTTAAAACCACTCTTCTAAAAACCCTCTGCTGTGGCTGTACCAGTACAACAACACAACTGGCTCATGTTTTGCTCTTGATTGGCTCTTTGGGGACAGAAGTAGGACGTCCACCATCTTTGAGGTCATGCTATTCTCCCATAGACAGGTCATATGCCTGCTGTGGGGACGGCATTAATATGGGCCTTAAAAAATCCAGTGAGACACTGCATGTATGTACTCTTACTAGATAAAAGTGGTGACCTTTGGGAGCTTCAATACAATATTAACTCAGGGGCCAGATCTCACAGTTGCAAACACTTATATTCAACAAGACACTCTCCTTCCCAAACAAGAGGCATTGCAATAAAAGCCCGGCTTATTTGTTCTGCAGCTGAAATGAGATGACAGTGGGTTTCTGCAAAAGGCTGGATGACCAGAGAGAATCAGGAACGTATTGGGTTTTATTATTGCTTCTAAAAAGCCTGGCCATTATAATAATGACTTTTTAATTCCACTGTGGCAGGGTGAATTCTGGGACTGTAGTCATTTTCTGTAAAAAAGCTGTTCAAATGTTTCCCTCTAAGGCTGTTTTATATGAGAATTTTATCATAAAAGCTTAAAGATCACTGTCATTGAGGGAGAACGGAACAGCAGAGCCTCAAGTTCCCAATTAAATTATTTGGCGGATTTTCAGAGAGATATTACTAAGATGTAGATAACTATAGCTTTGATTACTTTCACCTTGATAGTTTGCTCATGTGGGCAATCAGAGAATTAATAACGGCTGCCGGGATATTACAACACCGCCTTCATTTGGGAGGTGAAAACTGGAATTGATTAAAAGGATTGCTAATACAGGCCAAAAGAGGTTAGAGCTCTTACCACATGTGTTGTTTTTTCCTGGACTAACATTGCAAAATGTTCAGTTTTCCATTAGAGACTAGTCTTAATTAAAAATAAATTTTTTGAGCAATTGAGCAACAATATCCAGTTTAAACGGGAGCTTTGTGGATATCTTTGGAAAAAAAAAAAAAGATTTGCTCTGAGACATCTGCTCAGCATGGTGTTGGATCTCTGACCAAAGCAAACTCATCACAGTTTGTGTTTCCGATGTTCAGCAAGTAGAAGTTCCTCTGCATCCCTTACATTTTTTATGAGGGAACTCTTTAAAAGGCAAGAGACAATAACAAGAGCTGATTTATTGGCATTGTCACTGTGGCTATAATTGCCCTACTGAATGTATTGCCTTTCCGTTGGAGCCGGTATCGGCGGAGAAGAGGAAATCTGATTGCCTGTTCACCGAAAGAAATAAAAACCGTGACGCTCCCTGTCATTTGGAGCTGATGACGGCTTGTATTCAGCTGCAGTGTGATATGTTGGATTGTCCCTACAGCTGTCTCTTTCTCTTATCTCTCTCCCTGTTTCACTGTCTGTTTGCATTTGTCTGTTTTGGTGTCTATAGTGAATAGCTACGCTCCAATATTAATCAGCAGTTATTAGAGAAAGTCGTGTGGCGCCGGCAAGATCGCAGGTTTGCATGTTAATGATGCTTCCTTTCCTCTTGCTCCGCTGCTCCGCTTGGTGACTTTGCTGATGCTGATGAGATTCCGAGGGATTTTCAAGTGTTATATCTGTCTTGAGGAGCCTTGTGGGTTGGTGAAACAAATGCAGGTGGTGACGTCTTCTAACTATAATGGTAAAACATGCATTGTAGGGTTTAAGCATCTAACTTTATTTTCTTTGGATGACCTTGAGAAGGTCACACTGGTTGCACTGGTTGATCCTATATTTAATGCTTGGTATCCGACAGTTTTTTTTCTACTTTTTTCTACTCTTGGCTTCAAGAGGGCAGAATGTGTTTTTCTACTTAAAACATGACGAGATCATTTTCTGAAAGAGTAAAGAAGAAGCAAATAAAGCAGGCTGGAAATAGGAAAGACAGGTATTGTAAAGAGCATAGTGATATGAAGTGTTTCTTGAAGGTTAAGTCAGGGAGTAACACAGCTGCCCTGACAGCAAGGTGAAGTCCAGGTGGCCATTAAAGAGACAAGAGGGAGAAGAACTGTGATGAAACAGAAATCTTTCCTCTTTGTGTCTCGGCAGCTGGAGGCTGCAGAAGACGTAATACTGATGAGAGCAGAGACAGCAGAAAGTGTAATTATATACTGCGGCCCCTCGGGGACATTTTCTTCCCACAGCTTCAATCTATATACCATCACACGATAGAGCAGAAAGACCAACTGCATTTACCCTCAACATGCACTTGTTTTATGGCTGTGCATGGAAAAAAATATCTGAACTTGTGGAACAACAGAAACAAATAGTGATACTATAGAGTTCTGTGTAGGCATCTGTAGACTGCATGTGAATGTGTGTGTGTGTGTAATGGAGAAAAAAAACCCGAAACGCTATCAGATTTAAGCTGATCTTCAAGATCATAATTTTCTGTTTTTGGAGATACAGTGTTGTCAGCTGTATGTAAAATTCAGTAATAAAGATCCAAGTTCTACTGTAAAGTATTTCTAATTAATTCTGAATAATGTGCAAATGAATGAAAACAGTAAAATGTGTCATAAAAAACTGGACAATGTTCCAGTGGATCATCGGACACATGCTAATGGCGTGACTGGGCGACCTGCTACATTGTACCCATTAAACTTAACATCCTGAAATAATTAAATTGCGATGGAAACTTTAATATTCATCTCGAGCAACATCCCTGCACCAGGGGGCAGTATGCCACCCTGGGTGCCTCCCCACACCGCTCTATGTGAGGACATCAGGCCCCTGGTGAGAAGGTCACACATTGCCAGCAGCCTTCAAGCTCTAAAGTTATCTATGTAACAAGATTTAAGCTGGAATCAATGAGGACAGATGAATTAATGTGCATTCACAGGAGTAGAGAGGTACAGTAGCCACTCTTGTGGATTTAGTGGTATGCCGTTAGCTGTTCTTTGAAATTAATCCACCTCCAGCCTCACTGTAGCAAAGCAGCCAGGAGCTGTGGCTTCCTGGCTTCCTATGTGCCTTTGTGGAGCACATTGCTTCTGGTCCTGTGCATCTGAAGAGGAACAAAGGATTAGGAAGGACTTATACCCCTTTCTCTCCTTTAATTACAAGGACCACCCCTCTTCATCACGCCTCATCTCCCTTTCTAACACTCCCTAAAGCCAAGCACTGACCCCACCGGAATGTTTGGCTCCAAGAGAAGCAGATTCCAGCCTTCTCCAGCACAGCCACCCAATGATACAGTGCTTCGGGCTTACAGCCCCATGCCCCTTTGTCTTCCTAAGCCTCTTAAAGACCCCCCGATACTGCATGCAAATGGTCCCCCACCCTTGGGTTGACTACTTATGCCCTGAAGTTAATGCTCAACTCATGTGGTGGTGTTTGATCTGGTGAAGCACACAGTAGCTATTTTGCTTTAAAAAGTCCTTTATGCACAGAATTGTTATTGCACTTTGTGGTTCTTAAAAGAATAGCTTGATGTTTTAGGAAATGCACAATTTTTTTCAAATTTTTTTTAAATATTAACTTACAGCATCAGACTGTTAGGTTTGCACAAAACCTCCCTACAATTACCTGTAAAGCCCTTAAATGAACATATAGTTTCTGAACTTTGCAAACCATACTATTTATTGGCCAGAAGCAATGACTTCCTGAAATCTGGTTCCTATATTTTGTATAGGTAAAACAAAGACCATATACATGTGCACAACAAATATGTGAGAGCAATACAGGCAAGTGGAGAAATATGGAGCTGAAGCTGAACCTTTGACCTCTACAGTGAGTGGATCCAGAGATTGTGTTGTGTTGTGGGAGCCTTAATAATAATAGCAATACATTTTATTTGTTGTCTCTTCTTATCCTGCAATGAAATATTTCAATACCGATAACAATGAGGCCAACTGTAGGGGCCACTGAGTAGTTAAAGGAGATGACAGTGATGTGAATAATGTGCTATGACCATCAGAGAAAAGCGATCTCAACCCAGCTTGAGATCACCCGACTCCAGACGCAAAGATTGTCAACCTGTCATGTGCTTTACAAAAAAACCATGTTTCTGTACATTTAAGAACACGTCCACTGAGTTTGATTTCATATTTGTTTTAATTTCCAGGGTCGTGTCCTTCAGGCTTTCTGCCTTGTGAAAATGGCAGGTGTTTCACTCCAGGGCAGAGCTGCGATTTCACAGACGATTGTGGCGATGGAACCGATGAAAAGGATTGTGGGACTTCCTGCAACTTTGAGAATGGACACTGCGGCTGGAGGAGCTCCCTGACTGATAATTTTGATTGGGTGCTGGGTACTGGATCTGTCCAAAGCATACGGCCTCCGTATGATCACACACTGATGGATGAGAATGGTATGTGATTGCATTTTCTTGGTACACGAAAATAATCTAAACTCTGTGCAAATTTAAAGTTGTAGAGTATTTTTTTAACTACTGTTTATCATTAAAAAAAGATTTTCTTGCCTCCTTGAATTACCATTGCATAATTGAGCAGGTGCATCTGAACTCGCGAGTGGCTCTGTGTAATCAGAATGATTTTTCAAATTTTACCTGTTAAGGCCAAATGAGTCTCCACAATGTTTAATTCATGCTTTTGTAACTTCAGAGTCGAAATCAATGAGCTACTTCTCGGTATGTGAAAGTGCACCAGGTGATTTATTCAGTGCTGAAATTCTACTTGCCTTTTGTGCATGATAAAAAGAAGCAATGCACATGAATTAATTATCACTTTCCTATAATGCAGCCTCTTACACATTTCACCTACCTTTTAATATTGTTGGAAACAGCAGCCTAACCACCAACACCACATGGCAGCAGAGCAAACATGGTTGATATTACTTCCCCAGTCAAAACTAGATCCACTGATTCGTTTTTTCCAAATTCCATAGTGGTCCAGTCAGTCCACTTTGTCATGGCCATCGTCTCTCTGCTTCCTAATGTTCCCATTATAACCCTGAGGTGAAGCCAACTTGGTGTCAGTCGGTTTGTTTAGTCGGATAAGAAACGGACTTCAAAGCAGAAGATCCTTTTATTTTGTTCTAATCATTAGTTAACACATTTGATTTGTAAGCCAAAGATCGCTGGTTCAGTTCCAGATGGAGACACAAATCCCCTTTGGGGTTGCGTCAGGAAGGGCATCCAGCATAAAACTGCCAAATCAAAACATACAGAGCTACCCACTGTGGCAAACCCCTTGTGACATGGGAGCAGCCCAAAGTAACTTTATATCAAAAGGATAACGTAAAGCAGTTTTGCACACAAACTTCCCTTTGCTCAAATGTCTAAGAAGCCTGCTGAATGCGAGCTCGCACTTCTGAAGTATTTTTCAAAGCCAGAATGTTTGCTGGGAATGCATTCCCTGGATGGTTGCAGCCTTTCCAGCCACCACAATAACTGGAACAACTCAAGGAACGCAGCAAAAAGGCAGATGCGTTAATTTGGCCTCCATACTTCCCAGATCCTGGTTTTTCTCAAGCGTACATGTATGTGTGACCCGACTGATCCACGGAGGCTACATCCCCAAACTTAGCCCAAAAGATGTGCTGCAAACATTATTTGCAGCGCTGCCACCAGTGCAGTCACTGCCACCACAGGACACTCCCCAGAGGTCCCGTGTCCACACCCCTTCCTCTTAAGGAGGTGCAAAAGATTTCAGCTGTGGTTGATTTAGTGAAACTTCTGGTTGATGGAGCAAAGCCTGTGAGCCAGTTCTGGCAGACCGCAGTGTGTGTGTGTGTGCTGTGTCATGCAGACATAAAACTCTCCTTACATCATTGCATCATTGGAGGGGGGGTGGGGGTGCTCCGGCTTTAAACATATGAATTTTATATTTAAGATATGTGCAGGGAGTGATAAGCTCATAGCTTATTCTGTTGCTTTGCCTGATGGAGCATCTGTAACAGCAAGTGTAGGTAAATGCTACAGGATGCGCTCACTAAACAGCATCTTTGCGAAAACACAACCAAAAAGGTTTTGCTGAGCCTGTTTACTGTGCAACCAGACAGAATAATGTTTTAATAAAGAAGTCGGTCAGCAATAATAGCTGTAACTAGACAACAACAGGGCAGAGAAAAGGGAGTTTGTTAGAGAGGAGGAGAAGAAGAACAGCCTGCTGTGGCTGCTTCTTCCATTATCTGCAGAAAACACCAAGACTGAGGATGTCCTGCAGAGGCGTTCATGTTTATTGCAAATTGTGGTGAGTAAGATACTATGTTGCCACTAACTGCTTCATAGTAAAAGTCTTAATGCAGTTCTGATATAGCTGTGGGAATGCTGGGTTACATGCTGACTGAATGTTGATATTCTGCTGAAAGATGTAGACCATAAAAACCAGTTTGATGCCATGACAAAAAAACAAATTCAGTTATAACAATAAAAAAGCTCTGATTATTATTATTAATACTGGTAATGCTGAGTGTAATTTGCTGTATCTGCAGAAGCAAAGACACGTATGCTTTTTTAAAATTAATTCCTGCTTTCTCCCTTCTTGAATTAACTGAGAAATATTGAGTGCTCCCCTTTGCCAAAATGCAGTGAGACATTAGAAGATGTGTCAGAGATTACTGCATGACTCTTGGCCCTTATTCCCCCAACACGTTTAGTGACCTTCCTGTGATTTGTCAGCGCTGCCCGTGCAGAGATAGTTATCAACCTCTCTGCTCGCTTGCTGGCTCGCTGCCCTTCTCCTTCACCACTTTTCCTCTCTCCTCTCCCTTTAGGGCATTTTGTCTATATGGAAGCAACACCAGTGGGACTGAAAGGCGATAAAGCGCATATTAGAACCTCTGTGTGGAAAGAGTCAAGCGCCTTCTGCAAGCTCTCCTTCTGGTACTACATTTCCCACAAAGCCTCAGGAACCATCCGGCTTCTGGTCAAGGTAAAGCATCTGCAGGAGTGCGTGCAGATTCTGATATCAGCTAATTCTGCACGTAGTCATGACGAGTCAAGCCGTGTTTATGCTCAGCCAGAGGTAGGCATGACTATATTGAATATTATTAATGCACAGACAGAAATTCCATCATATTAGAACTGATTACCTGACTTAATTACTTAGGAGGAACTTCTTCTTCCTGGTTAGGCATTCAGTCATCTTTGTATATGCATGGTTGATTCTGAGCTGCTTCTTGAACCTTTCTGTCACATAAACTCTGCTGGGATTCACCTCCATCGTGTAATTTGTGTCCTCTCAATTTTATTTAACCTTATCAGCCATGACTCAAGCATAAGGTGCTGGTGTTGCACTTGATTCACACTCATAGTAGAACATTTTCCTGCATGTGCAGCACTTGTCAGATTTAAAGTGCATGCTACTGTGTACTTCAGAAACTTTATATGCAATTTGCAAATTTTTTTTGTCCTCACAGCAGGAAGTACTGTAGTATTCCTTTAAATATTTACGTATCATTCCTCATGCAGAATAAATAAATGTTCAGGTTCAGTTGAGAGAGGATCCATGGCAGACAGATCTTGGTAACAAAAGAAAAGTAACTAGTGACAAAATAAGTTGGGGGAGGAAGGGGGATACTAATAAAAAAAACTTGCAAAGGGAAAAGGTATCTAATGGGAGCAATAATTGAAACACACTAAGAAGACCTGAGAAACTACACACACCAGAAGCAGGGAATCGCAAAAGCACAAAATAAAGGGAAATAAAACACCCAAATATGCACAAGGAATGCGATTACCCAAATAAAACAGGAAATGACTGCCAAAACATGGCACACAACTTCAATACACACTTAGAGGAAGCAATTAGAGACTCAGACGGGGGTAAACAACATAGCAATGGGAAAAACAAAACACAAGAAACATGAAGAGAGAAACAGAAGAAACGATGTAGCTTGTTCCTCTCCACCACAGAGCAACACAATTTCAGGATCGAAGTGAAAACGACATGTTCCTGATGCTTTAACCTTTTAACAATGAAAATATGAACATACAAATATGTTTGACCGTTAAAGCCATTGGTCGGATCTGTTGGACTTGAGGTGAAATGAAATGTATTGCAAACAGGATTGGTTTGGGGATCTGTGAACCACAACTAAAATACAATGAATGACTGTGAAAATTAAATTAAAAACACATTCACTGCTCATGTGCTCATCTTTTAAGCACCGGATGGGCATGTTATACTTATTAATGCAGCTTTCCTCTCAGTCATTTGACAAATAGTCTGTGCTATTGATTCTCAATTAAAGCCAGCTGTAGATTGGATATTGCTATTGCGATGGGATTTGCCCAGTCTTCCAGTCCTCCAGCTGGCTGCTGGATTGATTATGTGGCTCTCTGAGAGGCAGGAGATGATAAATGCATTCAGTCTATTTTTACATGTCCACCCGCTTTCACGTATGGATTGAAAATGTAAAATGTGCCCTTTTGAAAGAAGGTCATTTCTCTGCTTTAAAATGAGGCACTGGACTCATTTGCACTTAGAGGCACAGACTTAGTGGGTGGAGAGTTCAGAGGTCACCCTGTATGATTTCAGGCAGCCAGTAAAGAGTGTGTGTGTGTGTGTGTGTGTGTGTGTGTGTGTTTAGAGAGACAGGCAGATAAAACTAATAGTTTTCTAGCATCACGTGGCTATAGCTTCCCATGACACATAAATGATGATAAGTGCATGCATGACCTAGAAGGTTCAAAGACATAAGCACTCACAGATGATTTCTTTGTGTTATAATTTACAACATTAGAGCACTTTTATGGCTCTGATGTTGCAGCTACATAAATACAAACATACACAGGCAAGGATACACACACTCTGTAAGCCTCACGGTGTAAATACAGTGCGAGCCATGCATGCTTAAAGGGTGGCTGAAGAACGAAGAGAGTTATGATAATGAGAGTGGGAGGGAGGGAATTATATTTACCTGGCAAGTTCACAAGAGGCTCAATAGGCTGGTCTATTTATATCACAAGGCCTGTGAACAGCTTCTTTAGTCATTAGTCATCACACTAATGAAGTGTCTGTCCTCAGCAGCAGAGCAAACTGAATAAAGACGGGGGTCTCTGTGTGAATTAAGTAGCATTAATGCACCTGCCAGTCTTCAAACTTTCAGCAACACTGCTTGTAATGCGTTTCCATGTCCGGTGCTTGAATGTATACATGTGTTAAGAGCTCATTAGAAGAATGCCTTGTGAAATGGGCATGACATCTAAAAGGATCAGAAAAAAAAACATAAATGGGACAAGAGCACAACGTGGATGCAGCATTTTAAGTTTTGGTTCACATGAAAGCGGCTGAACTGAATTCTAGCTTATAAAAAATAAAGCTGGCGGAGGCAACAATTGTATCATCACTGTGCAAAAGAAAACATCCATTGTGAACTAAAGCAGAGACCCAGACTCCACTACCTCTTCTAAGATGCATGTGATTATAAATGTAATCTGCCAGAATGGGGGGTCAAAATGCTGGTTTTATTATCCCCAATAAAAAATATCTAGTATTTTCAAGATAATAATTCTTTCTGTTCTATCTTTTCGTTATCTGGTTTCACTTTACCTAATAGTGGCAATCAGGCTAAGCAGCCACACAGGGGTGGTTAAAAACTCAGTGAGTCAACCCAGGGTTTACCAACCTAGCTACTGTACAAGCACAGTCATGTGAAAGGGGCGATGCAGGCAGCTTTGGACCAATCGCTAACATGGATAAATGTAATATTAGAAAAAAAGTTATGTGTTTTAAGGGTTTGACAGAAAATCGTTTTTAGCTTTTATTCTTCCAGCTGCATGATGGTGGTGGTCCTGATGGTGTTTAAGTGTCTGAGAGTAGCCTAAAGAATAAATATAAAAACAGAATTCAAACACGGGTTTAGTCTACTTGAAAAAACATTATATAAAGTTTTAAATAAGGTCCCCAAAGGCCCTGTTTCAGGATCACATATTAAAGCATACAAAACAATAAATGTGTTGTTCAAAGTTGCATTTAAGAATCAAAGAAAGGCAAAGACTTAAGATGCTACTGGAAACCATACAGAAGTCTAGGGGATCCTCCAGGAGTGGTTCTAGAGACCTAATTGGGTAGTAGGCAATGATTTTGTACCTATTCATCTCTAATCTATGTAACATAACCAGCTGTGGAGCAGGCTGGTCTGCTGGGGATGGTGGTGATACATACAGGTACCAGTATGAAGCAAACTGTCTTTGCATTGCTGATATTCTAAGGTTAAGCCTGTATTTACCTGGAAACCCCAAATCTTACTTCATAGTAGAGCCTTCTCATCTGCTGGCAGTAAAACCACAGTAAAGTGATTAAAAAATAATGTCTGGAAAAAAGTTTTGGTTAAAACAGAAAGTGCTTATGGTAACAAAGCACCATGCAAACATAAATGTAATAACTCTGCCCGAATGTTGGATCATTTGGTTATGGAACAGAAATCCTATAAACACATTTTCAGCATCTGCATGAAAGAAAGATGCATTCTTTCCCCTTTTCACGCAAGAAATATTTTACTTTCCTTGTCATGTATTTTTCATAACGGGCTGTTTGTTTGCCTTACTGACTGATGCATTTTGAATCAGCCTACTGTAACGATGACAGCAAAATTACTACATAGCTAGCTATTTGCTCATTAATATAGTTATATATGGTGCTGTGGGTTCATATGTAGCCTGCCATTATGGTGAGCCAAACATCTCACAGTCGGCCACAGAGCGGATGTTCTACCCGAGTAAAATATAGCATGAAGAGGCTAATCATTTGTGCATGTTTCTCGACATGAAAAATAGCAATGCAAATCTTTCCCCAGTGAAACATTAAAATGTTTTTTTCTTTTTAAGTGAGCAAGGACCGAGTAGAAAAAAACGTGAATGTGCTTTGAATCAAAGGTAGGTTGACAGAAAACAGCTGGCAGCAGTTTTATAAAATGAAAAAGCCATGAATACAAATTGGATTTTAGCTTTGTGGAACATTCAGTATATGGTTAAGACATCGAGGATTTCACAGTTTCAATAAAATGAGCCTTTTGTTGTGAGCACAACTTTGTTTCTTTGTTCTTTTTTCTCGCCCTCCTGACTTTTACTGAGGGATAATAAAAAGAAATTATGCAAATATGTATCATCCCCTCACTTTGAGCAAACCAAATTGGCGGCCACACCGCCTTGACTGCAAGCTCAGGAAATGAAGCTTCAAATTGAATCGAATAAATGCCTCGACTGATATGCCACCCGGGCATCAAATGTGAGCTACGTATGCCTGTATCGTGCAGTCGTCGCTCTCGCTCTGGCTGCCGTCATGGACTGAGCCTTTATTCCGGGGCATAAATCTGGATAAGTCCTGCTGTAACGCTGCCTATTAATGTATGCTCTACTCTCGTAGTAACAAGATTATTTCAAGCCAGGGGTCCACTGGCATAAAGAGAGAAGACAGTCTGTGCAAGCCTCACCCAAGGGTGCATTTTAATAGGCTTTCAAACTGCAGAGTAGGAAGTGACATTGCGTGTCCTCTGCTTTTGAGTATGTTGCACCAGGTTTCTTTTCACTGCAGTCAACCCTCTGGTGACATATTGCAACTTCAAGTACAGCATGTTTGCTGGCTTATTTTGTTAGAGCTAATGTTTACCTGTTTGCCTGACATGTCCGGTACGTTTCAGTCACCTGTGATTGATTCTCACTGCAGCGCTGCCCTTAAAACCGAATTAACTATGTGAAGCTAAAGACCTGCAGTTTTATCTGTCGCCTTTACAAAGACCAGGGGATGAAGAAGCTGTCATAAATTATTAGAATTACAGCAGTATTAATATCAGACTCGTGAGATTCAGCAGGATCGGTAGTTAAATCTGTATGTTCCACCATTAAAATCTCCTTCTCTGTACTGACCTGAAGCTTAAATATGGCTACAGCCTTGATATCCTCAGGGCAGAAACCAAGCAGAGTACACAGTACTGTGCAGCAGCCACCCTTTATTTCTTTATAGCTTTCTAGGAAAATGGGAAATGGGTACAGCAATCTATCAAAACGTGCAGACATACAGGGAAGTACAGTATGTAAGCCAGAAACAGTCTGTACAGTTCGATCCAGCTTGAATGTGAAATGTTTGGAATGACAACCTTTATTCTTCCACGCGGCCTGAACTCTCTCAGGCAGCTTTCCAGTCATTTCTGTAAGTAGTCTTCAGGAATAGTTCTCCAGGCTTCCAGAAGGACATTAAAAGCTCTTCTTTGGATGTCAGTTGCCTTTTGTTCTGTTCCCTGCCAAGATCATCCCACTCTGTGTTAATAATGTTGAGGTCTGGGCTCTGAGAAGACCGATCCATGAATGATAGTGTTCCACTGTGTGTTTTTCTATACAGCTCTGCTTTTACTGCATTGGCAGTTTTTTTGATGGTGATAACATTTTTATTGCCTTTACACAAACATATAAATATTAATATCAAAAAGTACACAAAAAACACAGAAATGAAGCCAAGATTTAAAAAATAAAAAAACTAAACAAAAAACTGGAGGAAAAGGAAGAAAAAGAGGAGAAACAAGGAGAGAAAGGGGGTGATGAACAACCAGAGAGCAAAGGATAAGGAGGCACCTTAAGATCCTCCACTACTTAGGCCCAAAGTTTAACTGTTTAGCTCCACAGATTCGGGCTGTGGACAGTTCGCAATAAGCAGCATGCATGCAGAGGTGGCAAAAGTACTGACATTCTGTACTTAAGTAGAAGTACAAGTATTTGTACTTCGTTACTTCCCACCTCTGCATGCGTGCGAGTGAGCAGCCATTGCCGCCAAGTGAGCAATAGAAGTTTCCACCGTGTGGCAATCAGCTTTTATGCAGCAGCAGTCAAACCAGCTAAAAACACATTTCTGAGCCTTATGCAGTTTTAACTGATGTAGATCATTTATGTGCCATTCATCATTAAAACAGATGGGGAAAATGGAAAAGCAGGCAGACCCTCCTTGACTGCCCTCCAAACACACCAGGCATTCCCATAGCATATGATAAAATGTGCCTATTGTACCAAAGGAGCAAAATGTATAAATTGGGTTAACTTTAAATTTCATACTCTAAAGCCTTTGTGGAGTTATGTGTCTTATGTTTAAAATTAAAGCATATTTGTTGATGATCAGGATTCCTGGACGACTGTTTAACCGTCCCAGTCAAAACTAGGATTGAGGTCCAAAATATCCGCGTGCCATTGTGAATCCACTGGCAATGGAAGGTATGTTCCTCTCAAAATATATAGCGATATAATTTGGAAACTGTTATCCTCGCGTCCCACACAAAACCTCAAGTAATGGGTGATTGCTAAGTGGAGCTTGCCATGGGGCACCATAGGTCTCCATAGCAGTCAGCAGCTGCAGATAAAAGAGGAAGGTAGAGCGCTGCAAATTAAACTGCACAGAGTTCCTCAAAGGAACAGCCCCCCTTCATCAAACACATTGCCAAGAGAATGGATGCAGATTGCTTGAAAAAGCATCAGAAAGCCAGAAGAGCTATTTTTCAAGTCAAAGAATAAAAGAAACAGTGTGTTGGCTCAAGTCTTTTACTCAGTACCGCATATCTCTGGGTATTTTTTTGTGAAAGTTTCGATCCGTATTGGCTCCGTTTGCCAACAATTACAGTAGCTGCCATTTTTTACACTTCATTCGTTTTCCTGGCTTAATGCTTTTTACAGATCGAACCCCATCGGGTACTGTCTCTTCAGCTGCACAAACCGCGAGCGCTTCCACATGCTTTCGATAGAACGTTTAAGAAAAGCAGGTCTTATTTATTGTATGTGGGCGAGTTATTCAGACACACTGTTGCCAAGCTAAACACCACATCCCAGGTGACTTTTCACACTTTGATTGAACATTTGTGATAAAACAGGAATGTTTCTTTTGTCTTGCTTCTGCACAGAAGGGTTCGGTTAAGCTGCTTCAACTGCAATCAAGTGAGGATGGTTAGACATGCAGTCAGGGCTTAGTTTCATCCCCCTTGGCCAAAGAAAGAACAATAATGAAACCATTCATTCAAAAACCCTCTACAGGTGACAAATAGATGCAGATATTTTATGGAAAGCATTTTCAGGTTTAAGGGTTTTTTGGTTTTGTAGTTTTAGTTGAACTCAACTATTACTACTACCTTCACCATCACCATCACCTCTCTAGTTTTTGTTACCCTTACGCCAAAAGTATTTCATTTTAATATCGAGTGATACAACTTTATAAAAGTCCTGTTGATGCTTTTGACGTGACAATAAAAGCCCAGCGATGAGATGCGGGCTCGTAAAGATGCACATCCACTGAACCCATTTCAATGTCACATTTGCCATTTCAAAGCTGTATTAGTCATGATTTAGTGCCTGGCAAGTACCACGGGAAAAGGCATACAGTTTGTCTTTTAATATGTTCCATATGTGCCATAACTCAGAAAACAGGGTTTCCATCTGAGCAGCAGGTCTCAAGGCAGGGAACTGATTACTCCAATGTTATGCTAATGCTAATAACACTTTTGTGATTTCTCTTAGAAGTTCAGCACATTTTAACCAAAAAGTTCTTCACTCATTTTCTGACAATAATCACTGCTGAAACTCTTTGAAATTGTTTTCCAGCTCCAGAGAAGTATGTGAAATGCCACAACATGATCCTCGTTTCGGTATTTTTATTTTTTTTTTGTAATTTCTGCTCTTCTCCACAGATGGAGAACAGGTTAATGGAGGTGTGGAATAAAACAGGACATCAGGGCTATAAGTGGAACCAAGCAGAGATCCCCCTGAGGAAGCTCAGGAACTTTGAGGTCATATTTGAGGGAGTACGCTTAAGGGACGTGAGCGGTGGAGCAGCCTTGGATGACCTGCAGTTCATCGACTGTTCCCCAAGTAGGTAACATGCACAAACAATACAGGCTTTTCTTTAAGAGTGTTTCCTATAGCAGAGGAAACCTAAGTAAGCTTATGTTTCATACACCTGAGTATATTAAACATTTGTATTATTGCTCCTTTTGTAACTGAAGATTTTGTTTGGTTCGATGATTAAGTGTCATTTTTAAAGTGTCATTTCATTTATGTTTGTATTGGTACATTTTGATGGGAGAGTGGACCTCCAGCCGGTGCCACAAACCTTCTCTAAATTCTTAGTCATGTGAGTTATTGTAAGTCTGTCCTTTGACTGATCTTCCACTGTGGGACATGAAATATAACAATAGCTGAATGGACTGCCATGAAAACTGGTGTAGACATTTATGATAGTTAGAAATTAAACTTGATGGCCCTATACATTTTCATCTAGCAAACTCAGACACCATAGATATTTAATCTGGTAAGTTATAAGTAGCAGTGATCTTTTCTGCTTGCCCGACCAATCCAACAGAACACCTCTGGGGCATTATGTTTGAGTCCATCCAATGTCTCCAGGTTGCACCTCAGACTGTTCAGAAGCTCAATGATGCCCTGGTCCACATCTGGGAGGAGACCACGACACCATCCGTTGTTAAGCATGTGGGGGCCATACAAAATACTGAGTACCATTTTGAGTTGCTGTAATGAAATTTTAGCATATTGGATCAGCCTGCTGCATTATTTTTTCACTTTGATTTTTGGGGTGTCTCTGAATTCAGCTCTCTGTAGGCTGATCATTTTATTTTCCATCAAACAATGTGGCATCCTTTTGTTCCTAACACATTACCCAGTACATATCAGTATAGATATCCAACATGGCTTTTTTCAGTCAGCATTTAAACATTTCAGGACTTCAGTAAGGTAAATAAAAATACAGTAAAGTTTAAGTGACAAGGTAAAAATATAATGATATAAGAACAATAATAGAAGACGTTAACAAATAATTTATAAAAAAAAAACACCTTTTTAAAATAAAGGAGAGAGCAATATTAGGATATTTCAAATATGTCACTGATTTGCCAGATATATGAAAATCGAATGATAATCAGTAAATTCTAGCATGCTAACACACTAAATCACTAAATAGTCACAAGCTTTGGGTAGTGACTGAAACAATACGATCGCGAAGACAAGCGGCAGAATTGAGC
>VOQJ01042732.1:0-26522 GCA_015052665.1 Apistogramma diplotaenia | reverse complement strand
CGGGTGGGTAGGGGGTGTTGTGGGGCCGTGTGCCAAAAGTAAGTTGGTTTTTTTTTTTTTTTTTTTTGGGTTTTTGGTTAGTAGATTTCATTTCTCAGCATTACCTAGCTGAACAAATCATGTATCATGAACTGAGCATATTTCCTTTAATCATCCAAAAAGCCCACGGATAAGCTTGTTGTATTTATTTATTTTTTTTATTTTATTTTGCTTGCTTGTGGTTTTTTTTCCCCCTATCCTCAGTTCTGGGTGTGCTACCGTTCTTGTGTCAATCTCTTGACATCCACTATTAGAATATGAACCTTCTGGCAGCAGGACAGCATCATTTGTCAACACCTGTCAGAAATTTAAAATATATTTTATTAGCTGTTGTCACACATGCACTGCAGCCGTTAATATTTTCTGGCTGTGTGCCCCAATATTTATTTTTAACTTGCCAGATTCTTAAATAAAGTCCATATGGTAATGTGTGGTTTAGACTCAGATTTTTGTGCCTAACCAGGCTTTACCAACTTTCTTAGATATGTATATGTATATATACATCCACCTTTCATGGTTTCTTATTTAGGCCATTGTGTTTAAGAACAGAATGAGTAGCTTTAAATGTCCACTGTTGCATGTATTAATGACACTGTCAAAAAACGCAAACAACACAGTTCTCAAAATTAAGAGCAGACAACTTCTGCGTTCTCCTGACAGCCTCCATGTTTTCCGCGCTCTGCCGGCGCCTTTGTAATTACAGCTTGACAGCTGGAGAACAGGAACATGTGTCACAGACACGAAGGCAGGGTTAAAAATACTTCCTGATCAATATCAGCCCGAGTCAAACCGAACTTAACAGCATTCTTGTTTATCTTATGAAGCAATGCTTCAAATATTGTTTAAAATTGATTAATTGAAAGTTAATGGCACTTAGGCTACAATTACTCTCATCACTAACCTAAATTTATAGTTGCTGAGAATACATTCACCAGACACTTTGTTACTGCTGCGCAAAAGCTTGTTGATGCAGATATCTAATCAGCCAATCACATGGCTGCAAGTCAGTGCGTTTATGCATATGGACACGGTGAAGTTCAAAGTAAGCATCAGAATGGGGAAGAACGGTGATTTAAGTAAAATTGCAGATCTACTGAGACTTTCACTCACAACCATCTCCAAGGTTTACAGAACAGTCTGAGAGTGAGAAAATATCCAGTGAGCAGCAGTTCCTGAGTGAAAATGTCTTGTTGATACCAGAGGTCAGAGGAGAAGGGCCAGACTGCTTTGAGCTGATAGGAAGGCAGCAGTAAGTCAAATAAGCACTTGTTACAACCAAACCTTGCAGAAGAGCAACTCTGAACGCACAGCATGTCATACACAAACATCAATCCCTATCAAGACTGTTTCTTTTTATTTCTTTTATTTGGATAAAAGGTGCAGCTACAAGTTTCATGGCTGTGGTTTCATGCTGCCCTGCTGTTAATATTAACTCGTACACCTGCTCCACTGATGTGTAAATGAGTGCTTTCTCACTGGTATGTAAGCATACACATTGATGTCTCCTCCAGATAAACTCTCCCCTCTACATCTCCCTCCTCTCTCTTCCTGTGTGAAGATTCGCACAAATACAGGCCCACTGGTGTGACTTCCACAGCAGTTAACAACTCTTGTTTTTGAGGGTGGATGAGGCAACATGAATCATGTGCAACATAAAATTCTACCAACTCCTTTCGTGTCACAGGTAGGCTAAGGGTAGAGAAAATGAGAGGGCGTTCCTTTCATTGAAAATAGGCCAGTTTTAAAGTCCGAGGAGGACACTGAGGAGCATGAGTGGACTGCACAGCTGAACACTCTTAAATAAAGTTAACACCAAATTGATAACAAGTAGGGAAGGGGAAGAAAAACCACAGCAGGCACTTTGTCCCTGGCTGCCACATTCCAGCCATAACGGTGAGGACAGAGCAGCATTTTTCATGGGTGACGGTGCACTCAATGAACCAGCTGTTCCCTTCTGAGTTGCAGCTGTAGCTCTTACGTGTACTGGCTGTCACTAGGTTGCTGAGTCCGTAGCTCCTCCTGATTGGTCATTTGAGGTTATTGATCGGAAAGATGTATGATGGGTATGACTTCGCAAACATCCCTCGGTTATATTTTAGGATGATGGAGCACGTGTGTGTGTACACGTTCTTGAAATACAAGCTTTGTCTGGATTAATGCGCAGACTTTATTTTGACTTTTATGCTTTGATTCACAGCAGCAGAATCAGAGGTGTGGGTGTGAGTGGGGCTTTCTGTGCACTGTGGCTTGTGATGGCCTTAAATCCCTTTTAACTCATGTGGAAAACTCCCACTTTGTTCTGGCACTGCACACATGCTGTCTCATCTCCAAACCTAGCCGAGCTGAAGAAGCTCTCCGCAGCTTTTGGCTGCAGGATACAACATTTAACGACAGCCTTCCTCCGTCTAAATATCATGTATATTGGAACCAGCAGAAGAAAGTTATTGGATTTCTTTCCTGCAGTAAAGCTGAAATTTGATGGTTGAGCGAGATTTAGCTGCAGGTTTTTCTTTCAACATTTCAGCTGCAGCATTCATTGTACTGAGATATTACTCATGCCTTACATAAATGTGCTGCAGTTGTGAAGTACTGCATTTATCTCCAAAGGTGGTGGAGGGAATTTCCTGTACATACACTCAGCCTCTCAGCGGGAGGGCGATGTTGCCAAGGTGACAACCAGGAGTCCATTTCCTGCCAGTATCGGCCTGTGTCACCTGCGCTTCTGGTTCTTCATGCATGGCTCTGACAGGATGGGAACACTGAAGGTAACCTCATTGCTGTTTCTTTTTTTTATGTCTTCAGGCAGCAGGCCTCCAAAGATGGTTTTTTTATTGTCATTTGCCATGAAGTGATCCATCACAGTCAAACTGAAGGCTTAATTTGGAATTGTCAGATTTTTTTTTCCTCTTTTACTCATCCTATCATCACATTACACTCTGCTTACTGTCAATCACTCGATACCCAAAGGAGGGAATCAAAGTCTTTCTTCCTGCAAATAATCCATCAAAGCATGTCACCTTACAAACTCATTATCATATCCATCTCTTCATGTATTTTTTTAGCTATCTTTTTTGTCACTGGGTTAATTTCTAAACAAAAACAATAAGCAGATGCTAAAAACCCTAATTAGACAGGAAATGTACTCCACACACAAAAAGGTAAATTGCAGAAGTGTAGATTATGAATATTTCTAAAAATATATATTTTAGATTTTTTACTTGTATACTTTAAAAGGAATCAGTATGAATTGTAAGGAAAACTGCTAAAAAACTAAAGGCGCTAAAATATGCATAAATTACTGTATTACTAGTCAAAAAGTAACTATTAAAATTACAATTTAAAGTTTGCATTTTTGAAAGATGACATGAAAAAGTACTGTAAGTAAAATCAAGGGTACTTGGATTTTCCTTGAGTCTTTCCATTTTACACGATTTCACACTACAGCTAAGATATTTCCACAAACATGTTGGTGAATAAATCAAATTAAATCAAAACTTGAGGAAACTCAGGAGTAAAAAGTCTGTTTTAGGAGTTCGACTCACAGGAGGTCACTAATTCAGATGACCTGATCTCCTCAAGCAGCCTGCTGGAGAACCTTGGAGCCTCGGCTGAACATGCTGTGTGTGCTTTAGTTTTCAGCCAGGATGCTGGAGCACAACAAAGACCAGTGCCCGAGGACCTTGAAGTGCTGTGTGTGTAAGAGATCAGAGATTTTGTTGGAAGAGAGGGCATTAAGGCCTTAATTCCAGTCAATAAAATCTTGAGATATATTTTAAAAACATGTTAGTTTTGGATAAAAACCTGGCAGGTGATGTTCATATGCAAAGGCTGTTGCAGAAATCCAGGAGTAATGGTTTCACTGTCTCTACACATTACGATAGTATTTACTGAAACATGCTCCAGGTTTACAAAGCTGCTTACAACTGAATATATAAAAGATGGACATTGATTCCAGGTCTGTTAAATATAGCTGACACAGAACCTGTATTCTTCTTAATGGTCAGCAGGGGGCGACTGTTTGATTATATAGATGTAGAAAGTTGCAATTTGTGAAACATGTTAGTTAAAGCAGCAAAGCACCACTTTTACTCTGAAACCAAACATTCCCCTTTTCTGGTTTGTGCCACACTTTTTCAAGATTCACAGCCACTCTGCGGTCACTTAGCGAGTGTTTGCAGACAAGACGTCCATGAAAACTACTTGTGACCACAGCAATCTGATAGAAACCACTTGTCAAATGGTGGGGGAGTGTGCATTTTACTCTAGCGACCAGAGGCTAACCGGGGGCGTCACTGACTATCAATGGCCTATTTGGCTAAGACCTAAAATAGCTGCAGTGAGTACAAATAAAAAGTACAAAAGTACCAGCAGCCACTGGTGTTTTTTGCACTGTAGGATTCCTGGTTTCATTTAAGTAAAGGAGCAAATATTACCACTGCATGAAATTGTGATGTGTTAAATACATTGTGACCACTGAAGGAAACTCTTTAAAAAGTAGCAGTTTTTGTGTGATCAGAAATGTTTTTAATGCATTCTTTGCTTTATTATTGTACAAAATAAATGTCATTTTTTTTACCAGGAATTAAGATGGTGAAGCTTCACTGTCTCACTAAAACATATTGTAACAAATCAAATGAAAATATCACTTCATGCTGACTTCACCAGGTCTTTACTGTTGGACCAAGTGGTACCCGTCTGTTGATGTGGGCAGCCACTGGAAACCACAGGAGACAGTGGACATATGCTAATGTCATCCTGTCCAACCCAGCGCCATTCAGAGTGACCTTTGAGGCCGAGGTGGGTGGAGACATGTGGACAGACATCGCCCTGGATGACATTTCCTACACGGCGGAGTGTATGTCCGGAGGTACACCTGAATGTTTTTGTTGCCTTCTTTACTCTTCCACTTAGTTTTCCCATTCTTCCAGCACCGTCCTCATTTTTCATTTCATTCCCCCCAGTTTTCACCTTCTCCCATTTCCCCATTTTTCCACATTTTCCGTCTTCCAACATCTGTGCTCCTCTCCTCGGTTTCCATATTAATGGTGTGGACCCTCGGGGAGAGTGTAGTGAGATAATGGAGCCTGTTGCCCTGCAGGTCCATATGAATTCAATGCAGAGACTGGGTCAATGCCGAGGGACAGCATGGACTGCAATGGGGAGGAAAAGCAATTACACTTATGTTGTGTTGTTTTCTCACCCTCACCCTTCTGTCCTTTCTTCATCCTTGAAATGCTTCTTTGACTGGTGTTCTGAACAAGCCTCTGTGGTCTCAGACAGACCATTAACAGACAAAGCAATCCTCTGTGGTTTCTCAGACAGGAATTTTTACTGTATTTGACCTACAATGAATAACTGAATCATTCTGTGTGCGTGTGTGCTGTGATTTTCCACCTCAGAACCTGTAACTCCACAGCCACTCACCTGTGGTGTGGACCAGTTTCGGTGTGCATACTCGTTCCAGTGTATCCCAGAGAGCTGGCTGTGTGACAAAGAGCCTGACTGCGTTGATGAGTCTGATGAAGACCATTGTCTCACTGTGGTACCTGGAACTCTTCCTCCTCAGGATCTTTGTCCTACTGGGTATTTTCAGTGTTTAAATCACCACTGCCTGCCGTCCATAATGCGCTGCGATGGAGTCCCTGACTGCCCCCATGGAGAGGACGAGTACAGCTGCCGTAAGTTAGCACCTGTTTCGTTTTCGTTGAGGATGTTTGGCTGGAAAACGAGTGAAAAGAAGAAATCATTTGTAGTTTTACCCATATTTGGACATTGGTCGCCTGAATTAAAGTTTAAGGAGCAACAAATGAGAGGAAGCCGCCTTATAAATTCCCCCAAACATGTTGGTGATACAGTAGATCTGAATAATTCTAAGATTTAACACCATTTGTTTCCAAAAACATCTTTTCCTGAATAATCCACAAATCTCACTGTGAACTACTTTCAATGGAGCTACTTTGCACTGAATAAATAATCCCTTTTAAAAAACTGTTGACAGCTTGTGGTGTTGATTAACTGAAGCAGTAAAAACAGCTTTCCTGGAGCGTGACACTGCTGTTCTTTTTTCTTTAAGTCTCGTCTTACAGTTTTGAGATTTTTAAAAACAAGTACAATGTGAAAGGAGTTGGGATGAAATATTAATCACTAAAGCAAAGGGCGGCACCTGGCTGGCCTCATGGCTGGGCTCATGGCTGGGCTCATGGCTGGGCTCTGGGTTTGGGTTTTCTCTGGGTGTTCGGGTTTCTAAACCACTCATTCTCATGTTTTTTTCTGCATGCTCCACTTCAGAAGCTGAAATAGTTTACTCCCCTCCATTTTAATCTGTGCAAAATTCTTCAGCCATCCCTCATTTCTTTCTATTTTACTATATGAAAATGGGAAACAGGTTTTGTACAGTTCTAAAGAGCTTGAACGTGAATATTTGGTATGACCACCTTTGTTCTTGAGCACAGCCTGAACTCTCTCAGACAAACTTTCTTGCAATTTCTTTAAGTAGTCTTCAGGAATAGTTCTCTGCTACAGATAGAAATGAGGGGGACAACTGAAGATTTTTGCATATTTTTTGCAGTGTTTCTATACTTTGTTCACATCCCATCTGCACTGGTGCTATGCCCAAACCAACTTCAGTTTCTATATGATTAGTCTGCTGCTCCATTTACAATGCTTTCATTTGGCTTTGCTTAAACACATTAAATGATTCCATGTCCTGCATATGATATTGTGCCAAAGTTTTTGCAAGTGAGGATTTCAGTAACTTCTGCCAAAGGGGTGTAATGTCCACTGAAGGTGTAAAAGCCTTGAGAGTCAGATCACGAACCAGCTTGAAGAAGTGTTTTAAATTTCTGCATTTCCAGGAGATATGATGGGACAATAAATGTGTCACAATGATTGCTTCTAGACGATGAGTCCGTCTTACTTAGAGCAGAGCATAGTGGGCGCATAATGCACCAAGATTTAAAGCTCTGTTCAATTTGTTCTTTTATTATTTTAAGCTCCTCAAATTGAATTTCAGGCACCTCCCCTGTACCGGGGTAGAGGCTGTAATCTCAGACATTTAACAGTGCGTGCATGAGTGAGCATCACTATGTTTAAATGACTTTGAAGCTCTGCTGAGTGGCTGGTGTGTGTCCTTGTATTTGAAGCCAGCTGGTCCAAGTCCACGCTTTTAGATCCAGACACTCTCAGTAGACTACCTGATAGCTGTGTGTCACTTTGATAAAGTGGATATGACTCTGCATTTGATTGGAAACAGTAGGATTATGGTGCCTGGCAACATCATTTTTTTTCTAAGCAGAAATTTATGTTTTTGGAGCTGGAAGCTGGGCTCTGAATTTATGTGCAACAGCTTCCAAAATGTCTGCTCAAAGCGCCTTTTTAAAAAAGCATTGATCAGCGCAAATCTCCCACCCTGTTTATGACACGCTCGTTAAAGAATGAGAATTTAACACGCACCCCTGTTCATATTTCCTCATTTTCCACCAGCTCTGCTACAGTGTGAACTGGGAGAACTGGTATGTGAAAGTTCGCCCAGCTGTATCCCATTTCAGAGGCGCTGTGACCAGATTCCCGACTGTCTGCCGTTCCACTCAGATGAGTCCAGCTGCCATGGTAACGTGGTTTTATTACCTTACCCGTTTTTCTTTTTTTGCCATAAACCATTAGCCCTGGTGTATGATTTCCTGACAGGTCGCACTGAGTAAAGTGCAGTCGCTTAACTCTACCACCTCTGTGTCAAGTCTCTTTATTTAGCATTTAGCTGTTATCAAGTGTTTTACCTTCATTTAAAGCTTTATGTCAATCACTGTGACATGGACTTCTATTCTATGTTTGCTTTGATCCGATTGACACATCTTTCTTTTATCTATTTACAAAAAAGTAATCTTTTAAAGTATTTTTACGTCTAATTTAACAAATATATTGTCCTTTTGAATAGAATAGAATAGAATCCCTTTATTGTCATTATACAGCTGTACGATGAGATTGGAGGGAGTCAATCCTGCTTCAAGTGCTGCCAGTACTTCACTCATGTTTGCCCATTTCGAACCTAAGCAGCGACTCTCTGGACATTTTCAGGTCTGGCTGTTTAGTTTTCGAAGCACACCTCACGATGTTCCTGCAAGCTGCCAAAATGTGATCCATTAAAACCTCTGCTTTTCTGCATTTTTCACAAAAAAGCCCGAACCTCCCATTTAGCCTGGATTCGCTGCCAAGCCAAAGTCACTTTATCAAGGCCTGAGCAGCACTTCAGGCTTTCATAATGGTGTTTCCAGCATGATGATTATTTAACAGGCAACCCTAATAACCCTCATCCAGCCTATAGAGGCAGGAGCAGTCATCATCAGATACATTAGGCGGAAGAAAAAAAAACCATGCCACAGGCGTTTAATCTTCACTGCTGTGCAAAATATTTTATATTGTAAATAATAGCTAAATAATAGATTCTCCATTAGGTGACTGATCCCAAAATGATTAGGCAGTGTGACTGTGGGGCCAGTGCTCCGACCCAGTTGTTTAAAGTGTGACCAGAAAGCTGCAACCTCTTGGCCACCTCCAGCCCAGCTGCTATTTTTAGCTCACTCCCATTCTGACCATGGACATACTGCAACACTGCCACAAACTGCAAACATCAGCACTGATGAGAACTAGGTCTTCAGCTGTGGCTCAGAGGCCAAACAGGTATTTTAAGTCAAAGAATCTTCAGTGTTCAAACCCAAAGAAATGTCTTTACAAACACGCAGCTTTATTGTAATGTTCTGACACAACCAAAGGAGGGCGTTAGCCACAACATTGACCTGTACTCTTGTGTGTGCCAGCTTGAACCTTCTCAAAGCAAACTGAAAAGTCTGGTGTATTGTAGCTGTACCAGCGCAGTCTTAGCTCAGCTCCAGCCTTCGCCAGATTTGGCTCTTTCGTCACATGAACTTCAAAATTGGCAGCTTTATTTATTACGACAGTTTACAGCCACAAGAAGAACACGATAGATGACCTCTAGGGATCTCTAATATGTCTGACGCACTTTGAAACAACCTAAGCATGCGCAAGAACTCCAAGATGTTTGGTGCAACCTACCTTGAATAATTGATGTGAACCTTGAAGTGCCTGAAATGCTTGCATACTGCTATAACTGCTGATGTTCTCTGCAAAGCTTAATGGATGACACTCAGTGCTGCACTTTTTCCCCCAACAACATTTCCTCTTCTGAACAGCAACATCCCTGTTCCCTGTCAGATGAAGAGAAAATGGTGCCTTCTTTATACAATATTTGGTGATGCGAAAAAATTTTTTTGCTTCCTTTGCAGACTGTCCTCCAATGTATTGCATGAATCACGGCTCATGCCATGTGAGGAGAGAGGGGCCTGCTTGCATGTAAGCTGAACTTCACCCAGACGCTCACAAACATGCATCTATAAGCAGACTAATGCACACACTCCGTCACATTCATTAAGATGCACAAAGAAAGATAAATATCATGTCTGTTTTTCCTTCTCCCCCCTCTCATCCAATATGTCTCTGTGAGAGATTTAAAACATGGAAATCCCATCAGTCTTCTTTCTTTCCTTGGAAAAGACGTGCTCCGTGAAGCATGTAGGAATCTGCTTACCCCCTGCAGATTAAGCAGGGTGGTTCTTCCTTCATTTATCCACCAGCAAAGAGTTTCCTGGGAATCTCTGATGGATTCTCCTGGTCAATATTTAACCATGGTCTCCACTACCGATAGCTATAGCGGATAAACCCCTAAAAAGTCATGCATCAGATTAATCTGGTAGCATAATACAGCCATCTACTTTTCAAAACACATTCAAGTCAGACGCTCTGTTGGAGGTTTTTCTTAAGCCTGTGAATCTAACTGTCTGCATCAGCAGACAGCAGGATTCACAGGCGTCTCGGAATGTCTGCAATGGGATATTTCATTATAAAAGAAAGAATGCAATTATGAGACTTGCTGCTGGATCTGCTAACATCATTATGCACCAGTGAATCCTCTCTGGGAGATTCACATTTCCCCATTCTTGCCACAGAAGGTTCAATCTTCCAAAAAAATGAAAGTGAATCGTGCTGCAGGTTAGATACATATTCCCTGAAGTCGCATAACTAACTGCACACCATGTCAACAAGCCAATCAGTGTCACACTGTTGGAAATGCAACACCTTCATCTGAAATTAAATTCCTGCATGATGGGAGTTTGTGATGGAAATCACTTGTTCTGACTTCCTCTTAGAAAAAAAAATTTAAACTGTATTATTCCAAATTTTGATTTTGCAAGCCGTTTTTGCAGGAAAGTGTAACTGCCACACAACACTAAAGCTGCACACTTTGAATTTTAAATAGCTCATACTGGCTTGTCTGCTTCTTATCTAACTCGCAAAGATCAACGCACGTCTTGTCGTGCACCTTCTGAGAAAAAGTGAGCCGCTAATGTCAGTTTGTAGGCTCGATAACACGCGCGGAATATAAATGTACCTGCAGATATCGGCTCAGACAGGTTATATGCTGGTGTGGTCTTTCCTTTTCAGTACCGCTAACAAGCTGTCTGCCCGTGACATGTGGGCAACACCACAAATTTGTTTACTTTGTGTCCAATTTCACTGCCAGAGCTCAGCTGCTGTCAATCAAGTGCACCAGCATGCCTGGCCCAGCCGGCAGAAGGGAAAAAGGAGCATTTCATATATTTCTCCAGACAACTCTTCTTCCTTTTCTTTCACTAGCCATCAAAAGAATCTTTTAACTGCTTTTTGTCTCAGAAATACTTGCTTCATTCTCTCATTTAGTCGTCCTGTGTTTGAATCCCTTTCCCATTCATTCCCCCGTCCAACATTCCCCAACGCAGCGCCTCTACCGCCGCCTCCTCTCATTATGTAAGAGGACCTTTCCACCGTCATTCACACTACAGTGTGGTATGGATCTGCTAAAGCAGCTCCAGCATTGATAACAGCCCTGCTGTAGCAGAACTCATGGCCAGCGCTGGGAGGGCACCACTGGCTCAGCATTTGCTTCGCGTTCCTCCACTCGGCTGAGCATGATCCACCGGGGAACCGGGCCAGGAGCGGCCCACTGCCATGGCTAGACAGTCGCACAATATGTACGCTGACCCCCTCTGAATGATAATGATTCAGTCTGGCTTTGGTGAGAGCTGTGTGTTTTGAATTAGAAGGTCGGTGTTCCTCAGAAATCAAGCTGATATTGAACAGATGTTGACTTGGAGCAGAGTCTTGGTTTGGGAAAAGAGGAACTCATTTTCTTTCCAGATGCAGCACAGCAGACCGGCCAAACTATTTGCAATTAGCCTGTGTTTCCATGCTGGATGTCCAGCAGATAAATCTTGCACTTTCTGTGAAGATGGAAAAAACACTTACAGTACATGCAGTGAGCTTAATAGAGATAGTCAAGATTATTTTCTTCTTATATTTTATTTGTCTATATAATGTGGGTTTTTTTTTTGTTTTACATTTTCTTGTGTGTATAATTTGTCAATTATATATATATGCAGGTGTGGTTCATTACATGATAAACGTGAGAATATGAAAACATGATGATAAAACATGTTGTTGTCCTGCAAGTGCATATACACAGATAGAAAGCTAAACAAGCATATTGTGTTTGATTATTCCACTTATCTTTGTGCCTGTAGAGACTATGTTGAGATGTTGTTTGAGAGCTCTTGCACTTGAATGGTGTTACACAAGGCCTGATTTTCCTTGCGTGTGATCACAGGTGTCATTTGGGATGGACAGGAAACCGTTGCCACATCAGAGAGAAACCCTCCTCCTCCACATCTTCACCCAAACCACAGGACACACAGATGGGTAACAAAGAAGCACACCTGTTCCCTCACTTCTGTTAAATGAGTGTAATTACTGGATCCTTACATACCCTGTTAATATCGCTGCAGTTTCTGTGTTCGTTGGCACCGGGCTGCTGCTGCTTGTACTTGGAGTTGCTGTGTGTGTTCTGGCTCTATGCAAGAAAAAATGCCCCCTAATGTGAGTTTGAGCTGCAGTCATTTAGCTGTTTTGCTGCTGAGCCTTCGTTATAACATAATGAATATGTTGATGAGTGTGTCTGCTGGCTCTACAGAAAGCCCAACCAGATGGACTACGGGGTGATGGACAACCCAAATTTTGACTGGAAAGCAGAGGTCAGCACACAGAAATGTCCAATCAGTTATGTTTTGAGTAACATTAAGTTTCTCAGCAATACAAATCAAATTTTTCTACCATTGTGTTCACATTTATTTAATAAGTGGATTTAATGTTAGAAGAAGTCAGAAGGTGCTCCGCAGAAACCTTTCTGCTAAATTAGATTTTTGATTTAGGATTATTGATTTTGCAGTTTATGTGAGTTTGTATTTCTCTGAGTGTTGTATATGCACACTATAGTGCCTATACAGCAGGCAGACACAATACCTGAACTATATAATCTGATCAAATGCAACAGCACAAGCTACAATGCCAAAAATATCCAATTTAATCAAGGTCACATGATGAAAGGCTTCGGAAAATGCTTCTTCACTGGGATGCATTACGTTACGCAGACGTTTCTATTATTGTCCACCCACTGTGTGTTCTGCTTCCTGCAATTTTGATCCCTGCTGTTATTCCTGTTATCAATGAGAAAAATCCAAACATATGAGGTGATACAGTCATTTGGATAATGGCTCTCGAGTCTGTGTGTGAGACAAAAAATGACAAAATGAGTGAGAGACGCACACAAACACACTTCGTTCTTAGCTGCATGGGAATGTGACCAAGGAATAAAGTCAGAGTGGTGTGTGTGTGTGTGTTAGGGTTAGATATAATGGGGTATGTAAGAGAGAGACTATGAAGTGGGGATCCCAAGTAGAAGAGACTACAAGAAGAGCATTTCCTCACCCTGTCAGCACTTAGGAACCATAAGCAGTCTTCTACAGATTTACAGTCAAGGTTTGCAGGACAGTATGGCCGATGGCTTTCTAACCATACAATCCATAACAGACAGCACACAGCCAATCTCCAGTCTCATGGGGCTGCCAGGCGGCCTGCCATGACTGCCCTTCACCATCAGGCCCACTTCCACTGGTGCCGGGAAACATGTGCACTGGAGGCTGAACATCTTAACACTGAAGTTGCATTTTTTTTTTCTGTTTGGTTATGTTTGGAGAAAAATAACAGCATATTTGTTTATGTTCCAAAGCTCCTTGTTGCTCCTGGACGATAACTTCATGTTAAAAGCAGAGGCTTCAGAGTGCTCTTCGGGCATCAGTCACACAGGCTTTCAGTGCAGCACCATAAACCTCATTGTAACCAACAACCTCCAGAGACCACTTGCCAGAAAATGCACATTTTTCCTAAGAAACCTGTGGTTGCCAGAGAGTCACTGACTGGTCTGAACCTCAGTTGCTAAAACTCCATCGCTGGAGCTTTAGCAAATTGATTTCCACCAGCAGCCTTTAGGAACCACTCGCTCACTCAGAATGAAAGTTGAACTGACATCACAGACATTACTTTGACGTCAGTTCCACATGCTTATTAAATATTGCCTGGATGTGTCCTTGTTAGATTTTCTAGGAGGTGAACGGTTACATTCAAGAATTGTTTTTTATTGTTTATTTATCAGAATAAATTTTAAAAATATGTTTTTCCAGAAAAGAATGAGTAGAAAAGAAACACATCTCACTGCTGACCTCATGAGTTTAGATCCGTTCCAGCTCATGTTCATGTACTGAAGAAAAAACGAAAAATTCATGCTGATGAACACTAATCAATACATTCAATTTCATGACTACCTTGAGAGTGTTGAATACACACAGGTATAGGGCATATAAATTCATTTTAAGTATATTCATTTTCATTGCTGGCAACCATAAATGGAGAGTTGTAGTTGCGAACTAATATATCCATGACAGATCCGCTTGGACGCTTACAGAGCAGTGAAACAGTCGGTGATTATTCCACCTCTGCAAGATGATGAAATGTTTTATGGAGGTTAAAGTTGTAATTATGGACGCATAACAGGGCAATTTGATTTTAATTGCTCCTGCATTTCATGCACTTTCGCACATTAAGTCTCATCTAATTTTAAACCCATGCACATGATTTTCTTTACCTCAGGATGAAAGAGCAGGCGGCTGTCCTGGTGTCAATCCCAGGAGGAGGGATGGTCATGGGCTTTCTATCAGTGTCTACCCCTGGAGGAGGGAGGTGGAGGTATGGTGTCTGTACAAAGCTTTTGGGCCTTCACCCTAATTTTTTTGGACAGAAGTCAGTGATGTGATATACGTCTTTTTGTGTGTATTCATCCACACAGGGTCTGAATTGGAAAGATGGCAAGCTGTCCTTCTTCAACCCATTGTACCATTACCCCCCTAATCTCGATCACCCTGACAGTAAAAGCTCTGATGCATAAAAACAATGGACATCAGATTTCCCTTTTCCTCAAGATCTTTTTTTCTGGCAAAATGCCAAGGCCTTTAAAACAATACAACAGAACCACGAGACACAGAAAACACGGAGACTCTTCAGTGGACATTAAATATTCACACAGCAGTCAATCTACATTGAGCTGTGCGTGCACACACGTGACGAGTTTGTGTTGACCTGCTGAGGTCCAAAGTGGGGGGAAATGAAACGAGTGAAGTGAATATCTCACAACGTCATCTGTCATTAACTTCATGTGGCAGCCCCAACCAAGGTGGTGCTTACATGTTAAAATACAGGTTAAATGCCGACAGAACAGCTCATGATTGTTAAATCTAAGATGCACACACAAATATCAATAAAGTTAGTTATACATAAAGAGGTGAACAGCAATGTGTATTCATCTGGAGTTCTGCTCAATCAAACACCTGCTTTCTTGCTGAGACCTCATTGAGATCAATAAAACTCACATCTTTGTCCATATGCATATGTGGAAATCCTAAGGTGAGGAGAGCAGCTTTAAGTAAATGTGCTGGGTGGAAGTGGGTTGTAAAGCAGCTTGAAGAGGAAGCACCGGCTATCTTTTCTGCTGCTCCTTTATTTGCAAGGGGTTGCCGCAGCAGGTACCACCATATATTTGATTTGGGAGAGATCTGTCTCCTCTCAGCTGTTAACCACTACACTATGGAGCCACTAGGAAGCACCAGCTATAGACAGGCTAAAACAGCTTAAATAGTTTACACTATATGACACTAAATTCAAGGTAACCATCAGTTGATGTGGGCATTGTGTTGAGTTGTTATCAGCTGATTGCAGGCATTGTTTGATGAGCTTGACCTAACACTATGCTATATTATTTGTTTAAGCTTTATAAAAGCCAAAAATACAAAAGGATCTCTCTTTGTAAGGGAACCTGCTGCCGGCTGTATCTTTATCTTTCCTGCAGAAGAGTAGTAGCGATCCTCTGCCAAAATTCTTAGCAAGAAAGCAAATAAGTTTAGTGACCTTAATGTTAATCTATTCCATTAAAAAGTCTCAAGACTGCGGAGACATTTAGAAATAATTTTTTCTTTTAATTGCTGCAATTCTCAGTCTGTATGGTGCTTAAAGGTTCTTCTTTAATGCTTTCAAAAGCAGAAAACATGCAGATTACTGAGCCATTTTGATCCTCAAAAGTGCAAATAAAATAGTTTTGCCCTGTTTTATTTGTACATTTAAATCCATTACAAGTTGTCATGCTGCGGTTGCTGTGTGTGCAGGGTGTGATGAGGATCTCTAAGTCTCTGTATTAACCAGCACAGAACAGATGGATCATAAACAGCCAGTTAAACTGGTCCATTATAAATTTCACGAGAGCTCAGTTTTGGCTCTTTTAATGTGCCCCATCATAAATAGTCTTGTCGTATTTGACAGACGCCACTGTGATTTACAGGATCGGGACATGTATTTTACAGTGAGGATGCTGAAGAGAGCATGTAGGCAGCTTCCCACGGCGTAAGGCTGTTGTTTACTTCTTGCCAAGAGTCGTGTGGTATAACTGATCCCACTCTTCTTGCTGTTAAACATGCAGCCACCCCAGCTTAGCTCACTTTTAGTAAACACACTGTTTGTTTAATCTGAGCATAAATCTAGCTTTAACCTAGTGTATGGGCATGAGTGAAATCCATTTTCTGACTGTCAGTAGAAAGCTTGTGAACCTTTGATGACTTATACACCTCTAAAGCCACTGCAGTCTCTATCTCATTTATAATAAATGTCAGGTAAATGTGTTGGTTCCTGTTATAGAGAACTCTGAGCCCTCGCACTTACTCAAAACCCATCAAAACAAACTCCCTCCCCTTCATACATCACAAGTCTTTAATTTTTAGACTTTATATTACCATAGTCCCCAATGTCACTGCTGTTTAGTCTTGTTCTCCATCAGTGCAGAGTCTTTGCTCAGTCTATAGGTGGCTTCTAGGTCAGAGATTTATCAGAGGGCAAGAGGATCAATTTCGGTCTTTGATCTGCTCCTCCATTTTTATTATTTGTGCCTTCTCTTTAGATGCCTCACTGCCTTTGCTATTGCATGCTGCTCTGCCCTTCACAGCCAAAATAGCACAAAAGGTCGAAAATGTACTTTTTTTGCCATCTGTGGGATAATGTTATGTCATGCAAATTAAAATGGTAGATGTGTCCCAGAGAAAAGCACGATAAAAGCTAAACATACTGGCTCATTTTTCCAAAATGCAAGCTCTAAATGAAAATTATGTATTTAGAGGAACCAGCAGATATTTCAGGTTTTTGATCCTTGACTTAATGAGGCAGTAGCTAAATTAATTAAAGCTTAGAGTCACTCTAACCACCAGACTGGGACTAAATAGTAGAAATAATGGAAGATTTGATTAGAGAATTAAACATATTGTTAATACCATGAGTAGTTTGAGTATCTTGAGAGAAATTATACCACAGTGAAGTATAATTTTTGATGTAAAAAGCTGTAAATTACCAAAGATGTGAAAGCTAATTGGGGTGCCATGTGACATCCATCTGTCATCACGTCCATTGTTCTCTAATTTAAGTGGAAGGTGTTGCTGATGGAATGTGCAAGGGGAGGTAGAGCAAGCCATCAGTAGGTTGCAGCATAAAGAGGTCCAAGGGACGGTCCAAAACAACTGGGCTGGACTGGGGAGAACCTGCCCAGGTCTGGTCAAGAGATACAAAAGAGATGTGGAGGATGTTACACTCGTGGAACAGGAGCACCACCTTGTTAAGGCAGTGACCCAGGGCAAGCAAGGGGCATGGACCCAATGGGAGGACACCACAAGTTGTTGAGTTACAAGTATTGAGCTGGCCAGAGCAGAAGCCAGCAGCAAGGAAAACAGTAGTGCTACTTGCTTGGAAAGGGATAGGAGATGCGAGTTGACTTGGGTAGGCAGCTGGTCTTTCCAGCAGAGCTCACACTGACATCACTAAAACCGGACATTGTGATGTGGTCTGCAGCTGCCAAGATTGTCCGCATCATTGTGCTCACCGACCCCTGGGGGGAGGGAATGTCAGCAGCACATGAATTCAAGCGGCTCAAGTATTCCGACCTAGAGACCTGGGTAGGACTGTAACCCACCCGGTGGAAATCGGATGCGGGGGCTTGGTGGGCAGTTCAGAAGTTCAGCTTATCCGTGCAGCTGGAACAACAGGGTCAAATTTGCAGAGGGCTATCAAAGAGCTGGCAGAGGAAACGGAGAAATGGAAGACAGATGGCGTTTGGGGTTCGGCACCCCAGCAAGGGCAGCTGCAGGGGGGTGGCAGAGAGACACCCCCTTTCAGCCACTGCCCTCACACCAGGAGATGTACTAGATAGGAGGTGAAACATCTGTGAATGGTGGCTCCAGCTGATGACCCAATGGGCACCGGGGAGGTGTGACAGGCAGAGATGCCAAGCAGGAAGAACACCACCTGTATGAGGTTCTGTCAGGAATGCGTCTCACTCGTTCATGATGACAAAATGATTGCAGAAACTCTGAATGCAATGAGCATTGCAGAGCTCCTGTAACATTAGATATTAAAATGAAAAATTAAGCTTTCCATTAAATTTAGGAGTACTTGCAATTAGGTTCATGTCTTGCGCTTTACTGGAATGGATTGTCATGTGTTACGCTATATGTCTGTGATACTTAATGACTTTATTTCAAAATGATCCTTCTGTATTTAGTGCGACTCGAACAAAATTCTGTCACAGATACGAATTTTGGTTACATAGTGGCGAGGTATGATGAATGTGACACATGAAACAAATGCAAATGAACATAATATTGCACTGACGAGGTGATGATTTATAATTCAAAAAGAAAAAACATATAGATGTGAATAACTGACGTGTGTGTGTGACGATATTCATAGAGTGACCCAGCCATTTTGGAGGCAGGGTGTTACAATCATTACAGTAAGACTGATTTGTCTCTAGCTGTAATTGCTTCATAGTTAAAAGAGTATCTGGTGAATTATTTTCCACATAATTAATGAGGCAGTAGGTTTTCTTCCTGAAGGGCAGAAAAATGGCAAAATTGACGTTAACTTAGCAGAGCAGCACTATCTGCAGAAATGGCTCCGAAGAAGAACTCACTCATTTTAATATGTAATATTAACTGTTAAAAGTTAAGCATCAGCTGTATCATTATTGACATATATAGCCACACGAGCTAACGCCTCTTCATCTCCCTCTGAATCACAGAAATCACCAGCTCAGCCCTTTTCGCGGCCTCTCCATCCATGTTTATTTGTCTCACCCTGCTGACTTCTAACCTAACATGAAAACAAACAATGCTCTGCACAAAAACCTTTCCCACTAACATGCCACCACATGCTCGCACAAACCTCCTGCTTGCCTTGCCCAGCACTCTCTCACGAGGGCCTGCTGACTAAGAATGTGCAGCCATCCCTTTTTTTTGTCCGGGACAAACATCTCTCTGGTAGTTTCGTTATTTGTGCTGTTGAATAGCACGCGGGAGAGCTGCTGCACGCCACCAGCCTTTGTCCTTGTGTTGTTGCTGAAGCAACGTTAGTCAGCTTTTCTTACCGGGACCATTGTTGTCACAGTTTTTACTAATCACCAAGCAGAGTCCATCTAAAGGTCACCATTTTTTTGTGCACCTCTCTGCTGATAATAGTGATAATATTCCTGCAGAGTTCAGCTGTGATAGCCTTGGAGGACTCTTTCTGTCAAAATAACAGTTGACTTGTGCATCATTTACATACCTATTCAGACGTTTCTGAGCCTCCTCATCCTGGGCTGTTTGCCCAATTTTCTCTCTCACTGAACAGCTGAGGGCTGGAGGTACCAACTAGCCCAGTCAGGTCAAGGTGAAATTTACCTCCTTCCCTTGTAAAGATGGCTCAGAATTGGTTCTCTCATCCTCTCTGGCTGAGTGGAGAGGAAATTGTCTGTTTCTTTCCTCTGTATTCAGTAAGAGTGGATGAAGATGAACCCAGGGGGGCCATCCTGACCATTCATCATTGAGTTTCCAGAAAAACCTCCAGGTCTTCGTCCACAGAGGGCTGAGGAGAGGAGACGCTGCTGGGCAGGCTGCTTCTGATGGGATCTCTTGTGGTTTGGAGCACTTAAACAGTTTAATCTGCACTTTTACTGCCTCCTGTGTTGTACGGTAAAGTTTCATTAAGACTTGAAAGAGGAGTTTTATGCACCTCGTACAACCAGTTACACCATTATTCTGACGTGCAGTAAATGTCTCGTGCTCCTCTGCACGACTGCTTACATAATTAGCTTTCTGTATACAAGATAGAGAATTCAAAATATCACAGAATGCTGGCAGATATTCTGGTTTATTATTTATTGCTGCTTTAGGAGATGTAGAGACAAAGATTTCCAGAATGGTTTAGAGACCAATGAGAAAAATGACTCGAGCAAATCGTTTCCAAAGGTGGCCTGAAAATCTGATCAATATATGACCAGTGATTACTTAGAGATGCTAGCAAGGAACATGTATCGTGCTTTCTGCAGCAGCTTTTTCAGAAATTATGTTATATAAATACCCTGCATTCAATTTGTTCTATTTATCATCTGTGTAATCCATCTGCTGTTCAGGGGAGCACTTAACTAACCGCGCATTTCTGTTTGACTGAGATAGCAAAGGCATTTTTCTAAATGTCAATCGGAGCAATCTGATCCTCATGGTGGTTATGGTGGTCAACACATAACAGACAACTTAGTAAACAACCAATTTTAAATTGTATCTTTAGACACTTTGTCACTAGCAGCATGTTACAAAATACATTATTTCTTGCTGAAGATAGCATAGTTTGATAGCTATAAAATTGTATTTTTGCATAAAAAGGTGATTCCCCAAGTCAAAAATGTGGCACATCTCAGCATGCTGTCCTTTAAACAACTAAAATGGACACGTAGAGGAGTAAAAGCATAAGTGGCAGGCCCGGAAACTTCTCAACAGCAGATGAAAGTCATGTCCTTAAGAAACAGGAAAAAAATCCAATAAAGACCCGACACAGGACCCGAGAGATGCATCTGGGCCTTCAGTTGATCCATCTGCTGTTCACCAAAGCCTCATCAGAAATGGTCTCGGTGGAAGGGTGGCTGTTAAGAAGTCATTCTTAAGGAAGGCAAATGGGGAGAAAATGCTGAGGGAGGCCAAATTACTCAAGATTGAGACTAAAAATCAGTGGCAACAGATCTTATGGAGTGATGAATCCAAATTTTACATTTTTGGTTCAAATCATAGTCAATATGTAACAGAGGAGGTCAAGAGAGCAGTGCAACAGTGAATATCTACAGCCATCTGTTAAACATGGTGGAGACTCTGTTGTTATTTGGGGCTGCAATTCATCCAGTGGTGTTGGAATCCTGTTGCCTTATAGACTGTATTTCCACACACATTTGCACATTTCACTAAATCTCTGCACCTATTTCCCTTTTTTCCAAGCAAAATATAAAATAATGAAGGTCGAATCAAGACTTTTGCACAGTACTGTAAGTCCTTTTGATTTGGATCCTCTGTGTTTTTGCTTATCGCAGCTGCCTGCTGCAGTGGACTGTAAACATTTCTGATATGTAAAACAAACAAACAGAAGTGTGTAAAATAAAATAAAAAAATGACCCTAAAGGGATTCAGTTCTTACAGCAATAAGGAGAGCTGCAGTTTTAGGTGATAGTGACACCTTTCGCAGTGATTATAGCTGCTGTCAAAGGCAGACTTCAACAGCCAGCCGATCCATAAAACATAGCAGTTGATAGTTGAGGCTTTATCCAGAGGTGGCAAAAGTACAGACATTCTGTACTTCAGCAGAAATACAAATACTTGTGTTAAAAAATACTCTGGTAAAAGTTGAATCACTGGCTCTTTGTAGGACGTTTCTACCAGCTATTTTTGTATATTAATATAAAATACTACATGAGAATAGAAGCATTCTAATGAATGTACTCAGCTTGAATCTGTTTTAGGACACAGCTCTGTTGCCTGCAGTGTACAGGGTGACTGTGCCCCCACAAAAATGAGAACAATCATGGGTCAAAGTGGGATTCAGAAGGTGGGAGGACTCCTAAGATCAGTTGTAGCGGCTCAGTGTGGGGAAAGAATCAAAACTTTTTATTATGAGCTCCAGTAAATATTCTTGGTGTGATCAGCTGAGCTGCTGCTGCTCTGAGGTTTGCTGCTCTGTGTGAATGAACTGAATTCAAAAAGATGTAACCCAGCATTTCATGAGCTATCTTAGCTGATTTCCAGCCCCTACACTGACAGTGTGCAGGTTGTACAGATGTTGGATTCACTGAATGAATCTAAGCAGCAACAGCTTTGATTCAAATTCAGCTCTTCATGTAACCTGTAACTCTGACCATACAAACTGACACTGTGCACCAATACAGAGTTTTACTGTAAATACAGTACAGCAAACTGGCCTGATTAACTTATTTTGCAGTGCAAAAGTACCATGACAACTTACAGACATCTGCACTCGATCCAGCCCACAGTAACAGGAGAAATAAACTTTTTCACCCACTCACTTCCTCGTGTTACCTTCCACAATGTGGCCTTGACGGGGACTAAGAAATGTCCGCTTCTCCACTGAATAAGAGGGAAGAAATGATAAAGGAACATTTTTTCTTTTCAGTTCAATATGCATCACTCCAAATACCACTGTTCAGCTGCATTGTTGCTTCAGATAGTCTGCCCCTGACATCTTGCTCCTGATGAGGCTTACGGTTTGACTTTATGATTGCCTTGTGAGGTCCCTGCAGAGTGATCTCACAGGCACAAGAAAATCCATCCTGCCAGGGTTGGTCAAATCAGCTTCGTATGAGGAACTAAAGGTCAGTAAGGCTGACCTTTAGTACGGCTGCAGGTAGGCTGTGTGGCAGTATACAGGTGATTCATCTGATCTTTGTTAAAAGTGACTGCCTGCATTTATCTTTCAAGGTTTTTAATGTTCTGCAATAATTTCCTAATGACATGCTAAGGCCAAAGTTGTCTGTGTTGACTTAAAGCAGTTCACACCTCAGCTTCTTTTCCACTGCAGGACTTTCTACTTCCTGATGTATCAATGTGATTGGTTGAAATAAGCCCACGGAAGAGTGATGGAAGCTTCATCCAATCACCTGTCTCGGTATTTTATTTTTTCCAAACAGTTTCCAAGTGTGACTTTCCATAGTTTCTGTGTAATAAACCCTGTGGATTGTCAGGTCTACAGGGACCCCTGTAATACTGTGTAGACAGCTGTGTGACTGTAGAGCCGGTGTCCGTGTTTGTTTGATGCACCCTGATTATGAAGTGCTAAAAGTTTAAATGCATCAGTTTATTTTTACAGCTTGCACGCTGGCATGGGCCCTGTTTGCAAAGGGGAAATTACAAATGACCTAATCACATGACATAAGCAGGGCTCGGAGCCTCGGCTGCTCAGGCACAGCTTGCTTTGTGGTGTCCTTTCTTGCTCTGTTAGAAATGGAGGGACGTCACAAGAAGAAGAAAAACAAGTGTAAACAGTTTCTTTATTGAACTTTTAAATTACTTTTGTGTGTATTTTCAGGTTTGTTTGTGCCACAGGCAAGGCTGTCTTTCTGATTCATGTGATTATGAGTTTCCTGTTATCCAGGCTCACCACTCCTAAATAAAACTGTGCAATAGAGCAAACCGTTTTCAAGTTTCCACTCGAACCAAAGCAGAATTATTGCGTGCTTTCGGGTCTGCTTAATATTGCAGTGAGACGGAAAAGGTAATAATAAGCAATGCTCTAATGGAAAGACCTAAACAGAGCGGAGCTTGTTCCTCTTGGTTTGTTGGTGTCTGACTGCCACACGGCCTTTTTGTTCTCTGCTTTTTAAGTGGCCAAACATAATAAATGCTGCAGTGACGCTGCAACTCAACATGTGGGGGACTGTCTCTAGGCATAAACACTCGCTGGAAAATTCACAATTTCCACCACCCTCAGACCAACAGGTCTCAATGCCTCCCAGTTCACTTCATTGATTTTGTCACAAACGTTTGATGGTGTTTAAAGTCACCCTGGTTAGGCAGAGTGTGGTGTGGTGTGCAGCCAAGCAAAAGTTCACTGAGTGACTGACTGTCTGATCCTGCTTTATGTCACACTGGAAGGGGTTGGAGGAAAGAAAAAAGGCTTAGACAGATACTGAAGGAGGATGCTGTGGGAGGTTTTCAGAGTGGTCAGCTTGTTTCTGCAGAAGTTGGGGGACGAGGTGATTACGGCAGCAGAGCTGCGGCTGACCACTGTGATGATTAGAGCTGCAGAGTGTGTGTGTGTGTGTGGAGCCTCAGAAGCTAAATTGCATGGCATCGCAACACTGGACTGCATCTGATTAAGAGGTTTCATGGCTCAAATGGCCACACTGCACGTGTCGGCAATAATCTCTCTTCATGAGGGAATACATCACAGAGCAGCATGCTGCATTTATGCCTACCTGGGTGGGATTGTTTGTGTTTGCTCTGCAGTCACTTGATGTAAGCCCGCGCAGCAGCAGAAGAGGTGTGTGTTGATCGAATCGTGCCGAAGGTGATTAGGATTTACGTGAGGAAATGAACGTGGCATGATAGTGGACAGGTGCCGCCAGCAGATATTTATTTGAGTCTTATGATCATAACAATGTCTCCCAGAGCTATTTTAGAGGGAAGTAAAGAAAATACATGTCAAAACAGCTGCTCACACACTTCCTCTGTTTCCTAATTGTGGGCTTTCACGCCATTTTGCACATCCCTAAAAGTGAAGTGTTCAGAAGAATAACGAAACTAACTGTCTGAAGAATCTTTCTGTGCTTGTGATTCCCAAGATACAGTTTTCGAGAGATCTGTACGTGAGTGGATAGAGAAAAAGTTCCAGAAGTATTAAAACGGTGTGGATATACAGCAACAGTCATCGGCATATAGCTTGTAGCAATGGTACCCAGATGCAATTTATGGGTGACATTTGGCCTTCACATAGGGAGCTGATTCAGGGTGTGTCTGTCTTGTGCAAGTCAGTCACAGGTGCACCTAACTTCATATTCCCAGGTAGTGTCTCGTTTCTTTTTTCTTTTTGGGTCCCTGATTCTGAGGCCTTACTAGTGTTTCCTGCTAAACTACAGTGTCACTGACTATCACATTTCCTCAAACATTTATAAAGAGGAAAGGGAAACAAAGCTGAAGTGATCATTCTCATCGTTTTCAGTGTCAGTGACACAGTCAGATTTATTTAGTGCAGGAACAATTCCCCATCTCATCACTGTTGTGCTCCCTTTGTTGGCAGACACGGCGCTGTAAAGATAATGAGACAGAGGAATCTGAGTGGACAGGGAGGATAATCAAGATAATGACTAATTAATGACAAAGCTATAGAGGTAATTGGTATTTATTGATCTGTTTTCATTTAAGAGCCCTGAGTTGTGCACTGTGAGGCATTCCCAAAATATTTCTGCTCCGAGATTTTTACAATTTTAATCATCTTTTTTCATCTGAGGTCCGTTTAGCACAGAAGAGCTATACTTTAAAAGTTCAAAGTGAATGCATAAAGCAGCCAAGTGCATTATAATGGGGTCCTTTGTGCAAAGGTTTCTTCTTTAAATTAAGCTTTTCCGTGACTCCAGGGCAGCTCCTGAATTCCCACAGCAAGTGTCTTAATTGGAACAAGCATGTGGTCCAAGTTATCCTTCCTGTGCAAGAGGAGTGCCAACTAAGCAACGGGAAAGAACAAGTATAGTGAGTGGTCCTGAGAGCAAAGAAAGGTGCTTTGGAAAAAAAAAAGAAAAGAAACCTTCCCTCTCATGAAAAGTTTCCAAGTTCTTGCCCTCAAATGTCTGTTTCTGGGAAAAGCGAAAGCACACAGCCAAGAGAGGGATCATCATCAGCATCCATCTTCTGGTTTTACATGTCTGGATTCAAATGCTGTGAAAATTAGAAAGGAATATTTTTCTATGAATTATATCTAGCTATTACCACAAATGATATGTTTTGGGTGCTGGAGAGTCCGCGGTTAAACAGCTCTGGAAACATATTTAATGTGTTTTTAGCAGTCTGATGCTTTTATAATTTTTACTAATTACATTAAACTGCCTGTTGACATGTAGAGATAAAATTACAGAGCTTGACCACTGGCAGATTTTATCAGCTGTCCAACAGTGATACACCACCTGTCAGCAGCCAAATCAGTGCCCAACATCCATCCATCAATTATAATTTCTCCAGTATGTCCTGGGCCTCTTCTCAGTAGGATATGCCCCAAACCATCCAGGACGCATCCTTTGTTTACCAGAGATGAAATTAGACCTCTGGAGATAAGATCTAACACTAATATAACACTATCTAATATATGTTCATGCATAGCTCTTATTAACCAGTTGTGATTTCAGCAGTTTGCTGCATATTTGGGTTAAACAATGTCAATGACAAAGACAAAATGTGTATTCAAAGTGAGGTGTTTATTGCATTTATTTTGACTTCACTTAAGTGAAGAAGTTTAGGTCATTTTAATTCAAAAGTCACTGCAAATAATTCTGTCTGTAGCTGCCATCCCACACTCCTGCCTGTTTTCCCTCTTCGTTTTTCAAATCGATGACTTACAAATCCAAGTTCAATCAAATCTGACAAATTTCCAAATGGTAAAGTTTTACTTTCCCGCCTTTTATCCTCTCCCTTTTTTTCAACTTCTGCATTACAGATGCAAGTTCAATCAACACATACAAACCTGACAAATTTCTCAAATAGCCAACACAATGGACAGCTGTAAGTTTTACTTTCTAAAACTCATAAAGTAGAGTTCAAAATCTAAAAGTTGTCAGAGCTCGTTGTGTTAAAGAGATGTAGTAAGTGGATTTAACTAAATGAGGCTGCTATGTTTTACAGTGCATGAACTTAATGTTGTAATGCTTTTTATTCACAAGCATCCTCCTAAATATGTTTCTATTGCAGGTCTATTTTTGTGAAATGAAAATGAAATAAAGGTTTCAGCTTTCAAAACAATTGTTCTAAATCAGTTTGTGAAAAAAACAAGACAAGATAAGACGGGACAATTTAGCTCTGATTGGTTGTTTTTATTCAAAGCTTCAAAACTTCATTTCTTTGTTCTTTTGTTGCTGTTTCTTGGTTCAATCCAATTCA
>VOQJ01042725.1:0-10960 GCA_015052665.1 Apistogramma diplotaenia | reverse complement strand
GAAGCCTATAGCAGCATAACTAAGGAGGGTTCAGGGTCACCTGATCCAGCCCTAACTATAAGCTTCATCATAAAGGAAAGTTTGAAGCCTGATCTTAAAAGTAGAGAGGGTGTCTGTCTCCTGAAGCCAAACTGGGAGCTGGTTCCACAGAAGAGGGGCCTGAAAGCTGAAGGCTCCGCCTCCCAGTCTACTCTTAAGTATCCCAGCAACCACAAGTAAGCCAGCAGTCTGAGAGCAATACAGGAGTTTATGTTAACTGCTTCATAAGGGTTTGCAAAATGATTTCATGATTTGGGTTAAATGGTGAAATTAACAGGTGCCCTAGAGGGGCAACAATGAGACCCCCTCCCCCCCAAATAAAGTTTTTAGCAGGTGGGGGACATTCCCATCATCATACATGCCAGTGCCAGAAGGTCTGCTGTCTCCCAGCACAGTCTCAGAGCCTGGAGGAGATACAGGCAGTTTCTCCAGGAGAGCTGGACAGGCCCGTAGAAGGTCCTGAACCCATCAGCAGGACTGGTATCTGCTCCTCTGTGCAGGAGGAAGAGCACCGCAGAGCTACAAAATGACCTCCAGCAGCCACTGGTGTGAATGTCTCTGACCAAACAATCAGAAACGGACATCCTCTAGTGGGCGCTGTGCTCACTGCCCAGCACCGTGGAGCCTTTGGCATCATTTTTCCACTCTGATTTCCAGGGTGCTTTTGAATTCAGTCCTCTGTCAGTTGATCATTTTCATTTCCATCAAATGATGCAGCATCTTTTCTTCCTAACACACATCAGTGCAGAAATCCAGTAGGGTTTTTATTTCCAATGAGGTCTGTTGAGTTTTCAAACTGTTCCTTTATTTTTTGAGCAGAGTAGTTAAACCCTGTGGATAGATTTTTCCCCCCAAAGCTCTTAAAAAATAATAATAAAGACAATGATCCAGTCAGTGGGTTGAGAGTGAATCTCACTACTGCTTAATGTCTGCAGAGCTCAGTGGGACTCGGGTCCACTACCCTGCAGCAGGACTGACGGGAGGTTTTACACAGAGATCTGCAGTAACCTATTGATTGGGGAGGGGGGATATGGTGGTTTATCCAAAGGAGGTCTGCCAAGGTGTTTTCACTCCAGTAACCCTGTCTCCCCACAACGCATCGCAGAATCCCCCCGGGCACTGAGCAGGCCGATAATGAAGCCCCCCAGGTGTGCCAGCGAAGCAGTCCAGCCGTCCCACAGAGTGTGAATAATATTATTTGGGTTAGGTATTTACTGGGGCATGACAAAATAAATTAGCTCCGTTAACTGATAAAGGTAATTATAGGCTTGGGAAAGGGGGGAGGGTGGGGGGGGTGGCTCAGGTCGAGACGATGATTACTGGAAGAGCTGCTCAGAGCGGCTGCAGTGATTCCTGCTGCTTTAGATTTAGTTTAAACAAAGTCGCTTTCTTTAATTCTACTTATTCTCTGACTGTTCTAACAAGCACCTCACTCAGCTGAATTACTAACAATCATTTTTAATCAGGTGACGTCTACATGTCAAAGCCCTCCAAAGCTTCCACACCTCCATGTCACATCCCTCCGTGTGCTAGAAAACCGCTGTGGTTTAAAAAGCTGTTTACAGTCTGACTCCACTGACCGTGAGGACTCCTCTGTGCGGTGAACCTCGAACTCAGCGAGCCGGCAGACTCCACAGTAGGTAAGCACAACAACCGAGGCTATGGCAGTCTGAGGGGGCCTAGGCTGACGGGGGGTTCCCATGATGCACTCTGTTTATATCCCACTCTGCATTTAATCATTACTTATTATTAATCTGTCTCTCCACCCTCAGCAGATGACCCCCCCTCCCTGAGCCTGCTTCTGCTGGAGGTTTCTTCCTGTTAAAAGGGAGTTTTTCCTTCCCACTGTCACCAAGTGCTGCTCACAGGGGGTCGTTTTGGTTGTTGGGTTTTCTGTTATTATTGTAGGGTCTTTACTTTACAATAAAAAGCGCCTTGAGTTGACTGTTATAGTAGTTGCATTGTTCCTGTGTTGTACCTGAAGGACTCAGGATAACTGCAGTAAAGTCAGTGGGTCTACTGAAATGACGACTTAAGTAATAATCAATCTAAAACAAACAATGCATTACAATGTTTTATAATAAGCAGTCATGTTTGGAAGTTTTGAGAAGCCTGTGTGCACCTGACTGTGTTGTGCTCATGTGGTTATGGACATTATTAGGGCTTCCTAGGAGGAAGTGCCATTACACTGTAAAGATCATATAAAGCAAAAGCATTATTACTGCCATTTAGAGGCTCCCTATAGATAAAGCTTTGAAACCAAAAGGTAACATTCAAAAGTAGCCTGAACAGCTGCTCTGAACCCCAAAAATGAAGAGGTCTGAGGAGGAGGAGGAGGCAGGAGAACTGCTGTGACTGTTCAAAGACCCAGCTGGACAAAGTTAATAGTTCCCAGGTCCACATGTGCTCTGGTGCAGAAGCTGAGGACCAGCAGGTACCGGCCCAGCAGTGAGACAGTGAGTAAGGTTCACATTCCCAGATATGATCATAAATATAAGGCAACATTTACATTACACAGATCCTTACTTTAAAATAAAATCAAGTTGAAAACATCGTGCAATTTGCTGTGAAAACACTGTAATAGAAATTATACAAATGACTAAATTACACTCGGTACAGGCGTAATTTAGTTTTGACACTTAACAGCTCTCTACATCACTTCAAAAGGAAATATCACACACACACACACACACACACACACACACACACACACACACACACACGTGAACAAAAAGGTTTTGAGTGAGTGTCGGCACAGATGTGATCGATCTCAGGTCAGCAGGCAGCTTGTTCCAAAGAACAGTGACTGAAAGCAGCCTCAGCAAACCTGCATTTAAAGATCTGCACCTGATGACCTGAGACGTCTGATGGGCTTATAAACACTGATGCACCACTGAGAGCTTTGTGAAGTAATCAAAGGCTTGCCAAGGTAATTTTATATTGCACTGGGAGCCAATGAAGTGCCCTCAGTCCTGGGGTAACATGCTCAGATTTCCATGTACCAGTAAAAACCAGGTGACAGAAAGCAGTTCTGGTAACCTTATCGATCACGCTGAGATCACTGCACAGAGCAACGCCGCGGTTCGTGACTCGCTGCGCTTCACGACACCTCGGCCGGACGGAAAACTCCAGAATAGCTACAAATGAAAAAAGTATCGAGTTCAGGAGTTTTGTCAGAGGGAACAGAGACATAAACCCGGTGTATTTAGAAATACTGAAACATGTAATCTGGGAAAAGTATTCACTGGGAAAAGAACTTTGAGACTCCAGTGAGTCTGAAAGAGAAAAGATAAATAAATCCTTCCTGTGTAATAACAGAATATTTCTCTCTCTGCTGTAACTTCATGCAATCCTGTCAGGGCCTCCCTCTGCACTGGTCAGCTCTCAAGGTTGCATCAGTGGTTTTTTTTAATCAATATTAAACTATTTTTTAGGAAATCATGTCGCGCTAAACAAAACAACCCTGAAGTGACAATTGACTTCAGCCTTTTGCCTGGTGACAAAGGATGTGGAGACGTGCTTTCTGCCGATGTTTCGCTTTCTTAGCAAATTTATTCTTTCAGTGACATTTTTCCGGCTGTTAATTGTGCTTGAACGGCTCGCGCTCCGATCCAGAACCCCTTAAAGAGTTTAAATTATTTATATGTAGAAGGAAACCACACTTTGAATTAAAGCAACTCGTATGTGAAGCTTGATCCCCTCTCCGTATTGCGTGCACACTATGCAGAGGATTGTATACATAATGCAGCTTACTCGTTACAGTAACTCTGAAAGCCACCACCCCACATAATGCATTAAGAAGGACAGAGAGGCTTTATGACCTAATTACAGCCAAAACCACTCACACGCTCCGTCTGTCAGAGTCAGAGACTGATGCTGATATCACCACAGAATCCTCCTGAAGTTGATTCAAACAACAAGCTTTTGGTTCGTTTGGTTAAAGTGATTTTTTGTAGCCAAACTCAGATTCATTGTTGCAGAGAGAACAAAGTCTTTCCTCATGAGGTGCAGCTTCATCACATCAGTGCCACAAGCTGGAAAGTTGAGCTTTAATTCATATCACGTTTATAATTTAAGATAATTAATGGATGTTGAAAGCTGAGCTTAAAAAATTTAGGTTTACCTAGATTTAGGTTTGGCTAAAGAGAAGTTCATCGGAATAAAAGAAAGAGTTACAGTGTAACAAAGCAGCATGACTGTAAGACTTACCTGACATTAAGCAGTGCAGCGTAGGCCTCACTGCCAGCCAGGACGTAACTAATTCCAATGGAAATGCTGGAGAGAGACAGAGTGATAGGAAAGGCAGGAAGCAGGAAGGAAAAGCAGAGAAAGTAAAGCTCTCAGGTATTAAGCAATGATCAGTCATCCTCTACAGTCTCAGTGACAAGCATTGTGCCGCTGTATTAAACATTAGCTTGTTACTGCATCGCGGCGCCCGAGGCTACGAAGAGCTGAGAGATTTAATTTTATAATAGTTTCTTGTTTTCCGTGCAGCGTCTTGATCCTCAACAACTTTTCGATTTTATATTTTCTCCAAACAAAAACTGTGCCTTCGGGGGGCCACTTAAAGCAAATGTTTTGGCTGCATATTGCACATGTACTTTGAACATCACACACCCACATCAAGCCAGAAATCTGCTTGTAAAATGTTGTACCTTCACAAAGAAGCCGGATGCCGGCGAACATTAAAAGCGAGCGTTCCTTACAGTACGTCTCAATCCCACGTGAACGACGAGACAGGTTTTTGGAGCTCAACATCTGTTCCGTTCCTTATAAGTCTAAGCTCCTGTAATCTCTCAACAGTTGGTTGTTGAGGCTGCAAATCCATTAGTGGTTTCTCCAGACAGCTAAATGTTATTTTGGAGCGCCGAGTTACACCCACTCTTTCACATCTCCCCGCTTTCAAATCTTGAAAGGAAATGCCAACAAATTTAGGAGGTTTCATACAGTCGAGTCCTCTCATCTGCAGCAGTTTAAGCCATATTTCTGAACATGAAAAACTCGCCGCAGCTGGAAAGCAAACAACAGAGAAGCAGTGATGTCAGTGTTGCAGAGAGAGAAAGCTCAGAGTCGAGCTTTAAAGAGTGGACTGAAAAACTTTACTTTTATTATGAATATACGAGTATTTCTGCTAACCTGTGGCCTCTCAGTCACACACCTGTAGATGAAAACTCTCACACATCACGTCAGAAACACTGTGAACCTGCAGCATCAGGTGAAAATGTCTCCTAAGAACTTAAATTTGGACCAATCTCCCCTTCAAATCATCTCCTGGTGCACCTCTGGACAGCATCCACAGTACCTGCTGCTTATACGGATATGCACTATGATGTTTACGTCTGAAATACAGACAAAACGTCCTAAAATGTGTCCACAACGACAAAAAGGCTCAATCTGATTTCGGGAGAATGACACCAACAGGTCTGATCACACCTGGCACAGCAGGTACCAGGTAAAACAGGGACGTCTGCACCTCTGAACTCCACAATCTCTTATGCCAACAAGGATTCAAAACCATCCCTTTAAATATTAATAAAATAAAACTATCAGCTGTTATGATGCAGCCAGAGCTGTCCAGCAGCTGCAGATGAAGAGTATATAACTACATTCATATTCAAATGCCACTTAAAATCCCGGAGAATGAGTGAAAACAGCAGCTAATTCACAGCGTTTCATAACCTTTGGGGGGGCAAAGGATGCCAAAAAATGTTCCCCACACTGAGACAGCGTCACTGACAGAAGGCAGGTCGGGTCGGTGGATCACGCTGCTGATGCCAAAAACAGAGACGAGCATATGGATGCTTGAGCCCAGCTTTGGTGTGTGCGCTATAACCTCAGAACAGACACACAAAACTTCCTCATTCAAATAAACTTCCTTAAAATTTTATTTTATCAACATACTTTTACTGCCCCACGAGGCTCTGCTTGGTTCTCTATGGTCGTACAGTCAAAACTGAACACATGAAAGCAACAACAGAGCACCCAGGAGAGGACAGTTGCTCCACACTTTGTGAGACTTTTGCCTTTTAAAATGTTGTTCTGGAGCCAAAAAACAAAACATTAAAACACAAAAATTCACACGAGCCAATCACGGCGCTCTCGTCAGGTAAAAGCTGGTACCAGTCTGGTGGAATCACTGCACTTCCTCGATGGACAGACTGGCAGCTAATGCAGTGATAATGATTCAAATATGGATTTCTTTCGGTCGCTAATATCAGAGCTGCACCTGGGTTCAGGTTCTATGTCAGCGGTGCACCTGTCTGCTTGGGGGCGTGGCCTGGTTCTGTCTACTTTAAAGTGCTTTGTTGCATCATGTGTCTCCCGGGCGACTGCCTCAGATTTGTGCCCTTGACTGACAGGCGTCTGCCTCAGAGCGTGGTTGTGAGGTTTGCTCATCAGAGTGACCCTCTGCCTGTCGTGGACATTAACTGCAGCTCCTGACCTGCATCTGCATGATTTTATGTAGTGCAGCCACACGATTGGCTGCTAATAACACTTGCAGAAAGGCTCTGCCCTTTCAGCAGAACACTTACTTCCTCTTAATAAACCTACAAAAACGTAATGAAGTTTTGGTAGAACTTCAATAAGGAGGATATTTCACACATTTTGTCTTTATTACTTGGCTGTATAATCCACTCATTAGTCTGCATGTGTGGGTGTGTGCAGAGCTGAGGCGCACAACGGAGCAGTTTTACACTTTCCTCCTTAAACTCCAATTTTATCGACTCAACGAAAGTGCACAGGTACATCAAATTAATAAAGCACAAACACATTTGATCATATTTTAGTGTGCATGCGGTGCGTAGCATGAATGTGCCATTATGCGCGTCTCACAGCAGCTCCACCGTGCAGTTCAGAGCGTGAAGAGAGAAGGGGCGCCAAGGGTAAAAGATGCAGGTCATGTTTTGTGTGCCGTGTGTGCGTCAGTGGGGCTGAGCCTCGGCATTGATCGACCACTAAGCCTCCTTGAACACAATGAGGGAACTATCGATCGGCCAGGTGTTTCAGAGCTGTTCACACGCTGATAACAAGACCTTCCACCGGCGGTGTTAAAAGCCCTGCGCCCCTCCTCGGAGCCCGTAAGGACACACACAGACACACAAATCTGTCAATGTTCCAAGGGTTACCAACAAATAATTCAAATCTGAACTGATTAATGGCTCGCTGGTGTATTTCTGTTAACGCACCGAAATACAATGCAGCAACAACAGGGAGGACGAGCCAAAGCACCGATTGGCAGCATGTGGTCATTACTTTAATTGAAGGCACTTTTTTGGGCGATGGATGGAGCGTTTTTCTCAAATAAAAAAATAAACATCGGCCAAAAGAATGACTTCTCTACACCATTACTTCCACTGGCTGACCCGGACAGATCATTAGTTTTGAGCCAAAGGAGAAATTGATAAGGAACAGGAAGAAAATCCAGTTCTCCATTAGGGAAATCAAACATCACGCTGCCATTATTTCTGCAGGAAATGTAGTGTGTGTGTGTTTCTACAATATGCTTATAATTAAAATTAATGGTCAGTGTTTTTATGTCAGCTGTGATGGTACTTTGTGTTCATGCATAATCAGGAGATTTGAGCCACAGTCGGCGACGGCAGCTTCCCTGAAGGACAGACCACAGGAACTGAAAGCAGGTTAGTTTAAAAAGTTGGTGGGCTGCAGATGCTGCAGCAGTGATCATATTTTATCACTATTTGGCTCAGGCGTGTAACTCAATATTTCAAGGCTGTGCAGCAGAAGCCAGCGATATAAAGTCTGAACCTCAAGGACGGTTTTTACACGAGTCGCTGTGCTGCTCCAGAACACTGAAATGACTCGACGGCTTTCAAATATAACGGGATCATATGGTGTAGTGGCAGCACTACACTATGTTGGAGCGGCTGCAGCTCAGGAGGAAGAGCAGGTCACCTACCAATCGGAAAGTTGGCAGTTCGATTCCTGGCTGCTCCGGGCTGCGTGCCAAAGCATCCTCGGGCAGGATACTGAACCCCAAGATGCTGTATGAATGTGTGTGAATGTTAGTGAACACTTAGCTTCAGATGGAAGTGTTGTATAAGCACTTTGAGTTAGAGTAGAAAAGCGTTATCAAAGAACCATTTACTGTCTTACAATAGGTCAAAGTTCAGCTGTCGACATGCTGATAAACGGACACAGCATCAGCGGTAAAAGGGAACTGTAGTTATACTACACACTAACCCTGGAAAGGGGTTTTATCTGCGAGAAGCTCAGTGAGGTAAAACAAATGCTACGGCAAGAGGGAGATAATATCATCATCATCATCATCTCAGCACTCCAAGAACTAGCACACTGAATACCAGAGCAGCTGACCTGAAAGATAAGATCGTGGCTGAGCCGGAAACCTGGAGCCACTGCAGACGGTCCCTACTTCGACCATCGCTGGAACCAAGCAGATCTATACCAGGGCAACAGTGATCCTTGAGACGACTGGCTACACGTTCTATGGAAAAGACAGCTAGAGGCTAAGATCAAGTCAGCATGAACCTTAGCTGACTGCTTGACGAGGTACACCAGAGACGTAGAAGCCAGGAGAACAAAGCAGATGTTCTCCACTGAACCATCCAAGCTGTACTGTGGTCTGCACAGGACCCTGAAGCCCCCAGGCATGAGAGGGAGATATACAGATAGGTTTCCACACAATCAGAAAAGTAGCAACATGTTTAGTCTCAGAGTGACAGTTTAAATATTTGGTGATGTAACGATCCAAGTCCTGTTCGGGGGGAGGAAAGAGCAGAAACTAAGAAAACGCTTACAGCACATTAACGAAGGTTGAGCTCCATCTAAATCATGTCGAGGAGGTGCTGCAAAACAACACACTCCACCACATTCCTCCCACACTCGGCGCTACTTAATGTGTGACTGGTAAATGATGCAACTTTAAGAACCTGCAAAGATCATTGCCATGGTAACTTACAACTGGAAGAGGAGAATGCAGTTGAAGGCATGGCTCATGGGCCGGGAGAGGAAGAGTCGACCAAGCAGGTGAAGGTTCGGCTGCAGACCGTCGGCTCGGTCGTGCAGAGCTGCTGCGTCTGGCTGCAGTAAACCTGTATCTGAGACACACAGATGTAGAAGGCAGTCACTTCACTGAAGCTCATCTGCTATCAAAAGATCAGCTCAGCACAACGTTTCCCAAGAAAGTAGGTTTATGGCTCCTTCATCACAGGTTATAGCCTCCAAATACACATGAATGATAGTTTCCCTTCTCAGACTGCAGGTGAATAACACCGATGTGCAGAATTTTAAACATAAAAACAATGTTTCTTAGCCTCTTGTCTGGAGCTTATCCCAGCTGTCACAGGGCAGGCAGCAGAGGGCTAACGCAGAGACCACTCACATTCACACCTGCAGCCAAGTCACAATCACCAATTAACCTCACAGGAATGTCTTTGGGCTGTGGGGTGAAGCAGGGGTACCTGGAGAGAACCCCCACCCAACAGAGGAGAGTTGAAGGTCATGCCCCCCCCCCAAAAAAAATAATCTTTTTAGTGTTTTCATGAGAAACCTGGAAAAGATGAGCCAGGAGAACAAAAGAAGAGGAGGACAGGCTTAACATGTTCTATGGAGACTAAACAGTCCTTACTGGAGCGCAGCACTATTTTAATATTCTGTTTCAACTACCAGTTTTATTATGCATTGTTCTTTTGAAGAGTTTCCGGCTTCCTCAAAGTGCTGACCTACGTGAACTTGAAGAATGCTGCAGCTATCGCCACAGGTTCTTCCACTAATCCACAGAGTTTCACTGTTCTCGAGCTGCAAGGACAGACGATAATAACTGTGATGAAAGTGGACCTGGCAGAACGTACATTATTAAATGTGATAGTCAAAACCAGCATCTTAAATTAATGGCAAACAAGCCCGTTAAATTAATAGTGATGCAGAAGTCCATTAGGTAAGAGCAGGGCGCTGAAACACAAACACATGAGCCTCACTATTAAAAAAGCACAGCATGAACATGCAGCTTTCATGCTGAAGGTCTAGTTTGATGACAGCTGGTGTAAACTGGGGCACATCAACTTTTAAAGACGTATTTCACGTGACGTTTTCAGTTTAACTTGTTACTGATGCATCAGTGTAGGAGGAGATGTGGTACCTCGTTAAGACAAGGCTAAAATCAATCTATTCGAATCATAAAGCCCAGGTATTTAAACCCCCAGTGGGCGTGTCCCCTGGAGGTGGTGACCCTCTATTGTTCACAAGCACATGCATCAAGGTGTGAAATAAGCCGATGGTCACCACAACAACAGTTTTGGACCAGGAAGACGGTTTGAAAGAGTAAAAGAAGCATCTCTGTCCCCTGTGAGCAAGGCGCCTCATGTCTGCAGTTAGCAGCTAGTTTCCGACTCTGGTCCGGACACACTGCCCTGCTTCCACACACCTGATCACTTTTTGATCCAAAACGCTGCAGCTAGAGTGCTGACAGGGACTAGAAAGAGAGAGCCTGTTTCTCCCATATTGGCTTCTCTTCATTGGCTCCCTGTTAAATCTAGAATAGAATTTAAAATCCTTCTCCTCACATACAAGGTCCTGAATAATCAGGCCCATCTTATCTTAAAGACCTCATAGTACCATATCATCCCAGCAGAGCACTTCGCTCTCAGACTGCTGGCTTACTTGTGGTTGCTAGGATACTTAAGAGTAGAATGGGAGGCGGAGCCTTCAGCTTTCAGGCCCCTCTTCTGTGGAACCAGCTCCCAGATTGGCTTCAGGAGACAGACACCCTCTCTACTTTTAAGATCAGGCTTCAAACTTTCCTTTATGATAAAGCTTATAGTTAGGGCTGGTCAGGTGACCCTGAACCCTCCTTAGTTATGCTGCTATAGGCTGCTGGGGGGTTCCCATGATGCACTGAGTGTTTCTTCTCATTCACCTCTTTTTTACTCTGTTTATACCCTAC
>VOQJ01042722.1:13951-31541 GCA_015052665.1 Apistogramma diplotaenia | reverse complement strand
CAAATAAAAGCAAAAGTGTAAACAAAGTCTCTGTTTGCTCGTTACTGCGTCTCCACTGCCGACTTCAACCTCTTTCTGACACACATACACACACGTGCGTGCGCGTGCACACACACACACACACACACACACACACACACACACCTCCTCCCAGCACATATATATATATAGAAAGGACATAATTAAATCATGTTGGCCAGCTGTGCCGGCCAGCCTCCCCTAGTGCCACCCTCTGACCCCGTTGTGCTACTGGCCACAAACTACAAACCACACTCCACCACCACAAAAACATTACAGCCGTAGGCTGTTTTCACTAGTCCCTGGTCACTGTTTATAGTCAAGTCTTTCACAGCTGTCGGAGTATGCTGGATACCCCTGGGTGCAATGGTGCGTTCCATTTGAAGTTGGAATTTCCAAGTTCCCAGTCAGAATTCTCAACTGGAATGCCCTCTCAAGTTGGCCTTCCAAATCAGAAAGTTGAAGCAGCTCCATCAATCCTGCCTTAACAATGTTGGTGGCAGTGCGTGTAGCATTAGTAAAAATGTGTTGCTCTGCTCTGATCAGTTCATCATGTTTCAGTAGTAAAGTCAGAAAAGAAAGGAATTGGAACAGGAATTGCTTTTGCTGGCTTATGAAGGCAGAGCCATCAATGCATCATTAGCAATGCTTAACTGCAGCACGTTCACAGAGAGAGCACAGTCAGTGTTCTGCCTATGACTCATTAAGCCAGTCATAACTATGCAACAGTGACAGTACAGATTACAAGTTTTATAGTTTAACTGGTGTTTATGTGCTCTGCTGCCATCTTGGATTGTGAAGTCAGGGTTGGTGGTATTTCTGATTTTTCTCCAACGCTGATAATGCAGACTGGGAATTCAGAAATTCTTAATTTAAATGGAACGCACCATAAAACTTGGAATCTTTGCTACTGCTACTACTATTGTTGTGTATTTGTGACTGTCTAAATGATCCATACGCAGCGCACTGAGCAGGTCGGAATGGTTCTACATTGCTAAAGAGCAAAATAAATCTTGTTTTTCCTTGCTTTGCTTACTAGATCACGCTCAACTCATGAGTGTCGTCCTTTGACCTTGAAAATTAAATCATATGTTCTTGAGCCCATAAGGAATATTTCCACACTGTTTCATGAATTTTGATTCAAAATATTTGACTATTGTCCACATTTCAATAGTAAAGAATTCTTTTAAAAGTCCCTCGATCCCAATGGTGATGCAGCTCACTGTCAGTTGTTTCTTGTATCACCCCCAAGAACGCCAGAAATTTTAATCAAAATCAGTTCATATTTTTATTTATCCTGTTAATGGACAAACAGATCGATGAGCACGACCGAAAATATGACGTCTCCACCTGTGTGAGCGAGATAATATTATAGTAGTTAAAGGAAAACTTAATAAATTTAGGTTACACTCAGAGACAAGAGATTAATCTCTAAAGGAGGAACCCAACTTCATGTCTCCAAACATAAACTTTGTTTCAGTCTGGGAGAAAGTTTCATGGTGAGTTGTTTTGACAAGCAACCATAGGAGCAGTGACTCCAAAGTGTGGGCTGTGATGGTGCTGCAGGTAATAAGCCACAATAATAACAGAATTTGAATTTTTTTTAAATTTATTTGTAAGGATGCATGGTTTCATATTTATATATAGCTATTTATTCATAAAAAAAGTGAATTCAAACTGGTAATTGGTGGCACTTGGTTTGTGATATTACTCATTACTCTGACCTAAATGTATTGAAGTTTGGTCATATCACTGTTTAGCTTTTGCAATTTATAGCCAACATCCTGTGTTTTCTATGTTTTTGGAATAACATTTTCAAGGAAATGTGTTACTTTCTACTTTTGTGCAGTTTGAAGATCGTGTGGGCCCACAGGATTTTTTTGGTTTTTATGTGGGCCCAGGACTCCCGACTTTGGGAATGGCTGCTCTATATTAATCTCTTACTACACAGCAGACTCAAATTCAGAAGCACAGTGTTATAGTGCCATCAGCTGATCATTTCTAGGAACAGCCAAATTAATCCTATAAGTCAATTTTATGTGGGTTACACTTCAGTTTAGGTCCAGTTACCTGTTCAGCTTGTAGTGATAGAAGCCCTGAAGATGAAGAAAAAGGCATTACTTTGCAAACAATTTAATGGCAAAAAAATGACTTTAGTGTAAAAGCCTTTGCCTCAAAATGCCTTTGAAGCGACACTGTACGTTAGAATTTTTCAAGCTTGGCAGAGTGGGATATCGAAATAATGAAACATTTTGAGTCTGTTCACCAAGTCGTTCACTTTGAAAGAGTTCATCTTCACTTTTATTTTGCATTTCCATCTTGAGCTTGACCTTAATATTAAAGGTTTCATATTAACACCCTGTAAAATTCTTTGTGGTATGTCACTAAAGACCTTTACTTCACATTAGTTTTGTCTCATTCACAGATTTGGATCCTCTTCCTTGGTGCCATGTTTGGATTTTCTTCTTATGGACCAGTCGCCTTGTTTGGGGTGATAGCCAGTGAAAGTGCTCCTTCAAATTTCTGTGGAACATCTCATGCTGTTGTAGCTCTCATGGCTAATGGTAAATTGCAGGAAAAACCATTTATGTTTCAGGGTTGACACTTTGAAACGACCAAACGAGCTCTCTTTTTGTTGCAGTGGGGGCTTTTATGGCGGGCCTTCCCTTCAGCACTATTGCCAAGCAGCACAGCTGGGACATGGCATTCTGGGTAGCTGAGGTGCTAATGGGCATCACCACCATTGGATTCTTCCTTGTGCGGAACATGCGCACCAAAATGGGACGGATCATAGAGAAAATAGACTGAAGTCTCTGTTGGCACTGTTGGTAGCTCTGTATACAAAATACTGCACATTAATACAACTCCAGCTTGACCAAAACAAACAAGAAAAACAAAGTATTTGACAGCATCCTCATGGCTGATGCAGGTCATGAAATCACTTATTTAATCCCAGGTAATCCCACATGCATAGATTAATGTTAAACAGCACATAGATCCAGTAGATCCTTCCTCATCGCAGGCTTACTACTAACAGTTTTCACATACTTTAAAAAAGATCTAAAGGCTGTATGCTAAAGAAAACAACATGAAAGTCTCTAAAGGTGTGAGTGGCTTTCCTCCAGTTAAACTGCATCTGGTGCTCATTCCACCTCCTGCCTCCAATGCAGGTCATTTCTGTTTAACATAAAGAATGTTGACTGAAGACATTAAATGTAGCATTCATCACTGTTCATTAATACTGTACCTTGAGTATTGGTAAAATTTTCTTAGTTCATTAACACGAAGCATTTGGAGACTGTATTTTTCTACACAGTTGATAGTTTAATGATGTCTTCTTGGGTTCTTGGGTTCTGATGAATGTTTTTTAGAAATGATGACCACTAGACATTTGATACATGACAGATGATAATGTCGCTGCCACTGTAGTTGTGTAGAGCAGATTTTAACTTTTGGGATAAATAATGTATATCTTATTTTAAAGCAACACTGAATTATAAACTGTCAAATTACTATCTCAACAAGTGGAGCTCTGTCAGCTGGAAGGTTACAATAAGTGCTGCTTTGGCATGTCTTACTGGAATTGCACTACTCTGGAAAGAGTTAAAGTTCTAATAAATGTGAAGCTTCATTTTCTTTATCAGCAAAGTGTTTTTGAACTTTACACTTTCCAAAATCTACAGGAATCGTCAATCCATGGTCATGAAAACTCACATGCCCACAAGTACATACTGTCTTAGACCATGCAAAGATACTGTTGTTGCAGTAGTGTTGTGTTTGGTTTTAGAAGACCCAAAATGCAGAATGCATGAGGCTGAGAAGTCCAACATAAAGCAAGTTTTTATTGCTGATAACCAAGTCAAATATATAACAATCATCCATTCTCTTCCACTTATCCTGTTCAGAGTAACAGGGGACTGTAGCCTATCCCAACCAACATAGGGCGAGAGGCAGGGTCACCAGCCTGTCGCCAACACAGACAACAATTAACACCAATTTAGAGTGACCAATTAACCTAACCCCAGTAATTGCATGTCTGTGGAGGAAACCTGCACAGACAGGGAGAACATGCAAACTCCACACAAAGAGAGGCATGGGCCAAGGTGAAATCAAGCCCAGACCTTCTAGCTCTGATGCAGCAGTGCAAACCACCACACCACTGCGCTACCAACAACAATGTCCAAAGAAAACCCAAGCACAAGAATTTCAAGTCATCCAAGCCCAAAGTGTGCCAAGAAAATATCCCCACACACCAGTACTCTACCATCAGCAGCTTGAACCGCTGATACAGCAGGATACTTTCATCTCATTGTCACCAAACTCTAATATCTGAATGTGGCAGCAGAAGTGGGCAATATTTTCCAGCCTTATTCTGGGATTTTCTTTTTTCAGTTTCCTGTTCTAGCTGACAGGAGTGGCACCTGGTGTGGTCTTCAGCTGCTGTACCCATCTGCTTCAGGGTGTGTTGTGATATGCTCTTCTGTGTGCCTTCTTTTTTTAGACCATGCCCTGGAAATACTGGGGATGATCGTGTGGAAAAAACCCAGTAGATCAGCACTTTTGAAATACTCAGACCAGCCCATCTGGCACCAGCAATCATGCCATGTTTAGTCACTTAAATCATCTTTCTTCCACATTCTTATGCTCAGTGAAAGTTAAGCAGGTCATATTGACCAAGTCTACATGCCTAAATGCATTGAGTTGCTGCCATGTGATTGGCTGATTAGACATAAGCATTAATGAGCAGTTGAACAGATTTACCAAATACTAATACTAAAGTAGCCACACACACAGAGGGCTGGGAGTTGGCAACAAAAGGGGATCGACCCACAGGTGTAAGTAAGACCCTGGGCAAAAAAGAAACAAAACATGTGTGGCAATAACCTCAAAATAAACACCAAAAGCAATATCACAAATCTGAAATGCATTGCAAGAGTAATAAAACTCAGGCAGGGACCCAAAATAAAGCCAACACCACTGCAAACCTCAAAATAAGACTCAAAACTGCAAATACAAAAACAGAAACTCAAACTCGGATATATTCACTAGGAAACTCAAATACACAAAAGCCCTGGGACTATAACAACCATACTAATGAGTTTCCTTTGAACTGACACAGAAAAAAAATCCAGCTCTTGTTTTGTGCAGACGTGGATCCTGTAGTTCAGCCAAACTTAGTGAGGCTACACAGAAGGTAAGTGGGTCAACTTCCAGAGTTACACTGTGGAATTAGCATTTAAGTTGCTCTCATCTCTCAGCATGCTCTAGTGTATAGTTCATTTTTAAAATTTCATTCAAAAGGGTAAACTTTGACATATTCTATAGTCATCATGTGTAAAATGAAATTCTGAAATCCAGTATGTCGGATTATTATATTTTCTAAGATCAATTTTAAAAATAAAATACAGAAATATCTGAAAACCCCACTTAGTACTTTGTTGACGCTCCTTTACTAAAAACTGCTGCATTAGTGCAGGGTGGCATGGCAGTGACGGTCTTTGTAGCATTGCTGGGGTGTTCTGGAAGCCCAAGTTTTGATAGCAGCCTTCAACTCGTCTGTTGTGTGTTTGACAATACTCCATGGAGACTCTGTGGGGGATAATAATGGTGAGTCAACTATTTGGTAGTGATTTTGGGACTGTGGGCAGGAAATCAGCATTTCCATAAAGCTTGTCAGCAGATGGAAACCTGAAGTGCTCTAAAATCTCCTGTTAGCTGTAATAATGCTGGACCTGTGAAAAACAATGGACCAAACACCACAAACGGCAGCAGAAGTTTCATCTACAGTACTCCTACTATGTCTCAGATGTAATGTATCATCTCATTTTCATGGGGGTCCTGAGATCAGATAGCACACATATATCGGGTTTTCCATCACTGGGCATGCAGGGCAGTGTTATTGTGGTTAGCACTTTCTCACAGCAAAAAGGCCCTGTGGTCAAATGCCCCTTGGCTAGGGACTTTCTGTGGGAAGTTTGCATGTTCTACCTGTGTTGGTGTGGGTTTTCTCCAGGTACTCTGGTTTCGCCCCACAGCCCCCATCACCCTGAAAAGTAAATGATGAAATGATGAAAAAACGTTGCAAATGTCTACCTGAAGTCTAGAAGCCGTGGACATCACCAGATGTTCTTTCCTCCCTTGAGTTGTTCCACTAGGCCGTTACTGCAGCCGCCTTCAGTTGCTGCTTGTTTGTGGGTCTCTCAGCATTCAGTTTCGTAACTGAAAAGCATGCCCTGTTCGGTTAAGATCAAGCGTCTGACTTGCCATTGAAGAAAATTCCATTACTTGACCTTGAGAAACTCTTGGATTGCTTTTGCAGTTTGCTTTGGCTCATTATCCGTTTGCACTGTGAAGTGCTGAATCTGAGCAGAGTACAGGAATGTGCACTTCACAATGCATCCTGATACTCTGTTAGCAGTCACATCATCAATAAATACTAGTGGCCCGGCAGCCATACATACCCATGCCATAACGCTACCTCCACCATGTTAGTGGGATAATGTGGATGCAATGGCTCACCAGCTTTCTCTCTTTCTCCATACTTTCCTCTGAAGCATCTATATGCACTTTTTTGGGCATTTTTGGAATACACATTAATTTCATGCACCAGTGATATAAATAAAAGCAAATATATGAATCACTAGTCAAATCTGTCTTAAAATATTTGATGACTTTGCCCCCAAAATAAAGATTTACATAGAAATGCTGCTTTGTGTGAGAAAATAAAACAAAATTTAATCAAACTCACAAATTCCTTATTGAACGTCACATGTTCTCATTCTATTTTCCTTGGCTGTAGTTGGACTTTAAAACCCAAGAAATGTTTAATGACTAACCGTTTAGAATATGAATGGGGAAAAGGTGTTTTGTGTGTAACACTGCACAGAAAACCAAGCAACACTTTTCTTTCCAATGCTCTGTGCAGGGCCGGGAAAGAACATAGAGCTGCCACTTTGTCACTGACACGTCATCAGTTTATTTGTCAACACTGAGTCAACATCATTTTCATAAAACTGGTGAAAATCAATCGCTTTTTGTGAACGAGGAAAGGGCGATGCAGAAAAAAATCAAAACAGCTCACAGTACTGCAGACCAATGTGGAGCTGTCCGTGGTGCTGAAACTGGCCTTTGGGCTCTTTTTCTCACTGGGTCACGAAGTAAAACTTGTTCTGGCACTTATCGTAGAGGCTATAAATAGGTCCCGCTATTAAAACAATGTCTGGTGAAAATGTCAATATGAAAGACAAGACTAACCGGGCTGTCGCGTGTCTGTTCCTTATCACATCTAGAAATATTAATATCTGTCACAGATTCGAGTTCATTTATAAACGCCAACTATTAAAAAAGTTAATAATTAGTGTTTAATCCAATTTAAAGTGTGATTAACAGAAGTTATTTTCTTGCTGTTCGTTTAATTTGAAAGTTGAATTTTCAACCTTGCATCAGTTACCTTAATGATCACCTTTTTAGAATGAAACAATGTAACAACTACCAACCGAGTTTTATTGGTTTGTTGATAACAATCATACACAGGTACATCTATAAACAAATCATGAGAAACTGCACACTTGTACTTGACACAAATACCTAAAACCCACATGAATATTGCTACTGCTGGTATGCATTTGACATTTCAAATGTACAGTTTCTTGGCCTTTAAGAAGCCAGTCTGTTTTTTTAACAGTTACACACCACATTCATGTGGCTAAAAAAAAATCCATTTTTACCATCCTTACAATGTACCATTACACACTGCATACAGAAAGATTGAAATCCTTTTTCACAGCAACTATACAAATTCATTGCAATGCTATCACAGAAGAGACACAACCAACACACGCAATGCACAGTTCTGAAAGGGAGAGCTGCAGTACTAGGGGTTTTAGGTTTATTGGTCAGATTTGTTAAGAAAACTGCATCAGTACAAGAGTTAACAAATAGGAACAAAGCTTTTACACACATCCTAAAACACTGTTCTTCATTAAAAACAAGAGAATGAGTTGCCCTGTGACTTTGTCAAGCCCCCACCACAGCACAGATTACACACACTGTCCCTTATAAAGCATATGGAATGTAATCCACGTAGGAAAGCTCTTCCAGTTGTTGCCCCAGCTCCTGTGAACGTCACGCCTGAGTGTTGACGTGGTAACCTGTCCCGCACCCTCCCCTCCTTCACATTTACACAAACTGAAATAAAATCCACTGACAGTAACAACAATGACCGCAATTTTCATGGCAATGCAAAATTGTGAGATGTGATGAAATTCCCCTTCTCCAATTGACTTTTTTCCCCTCTTTCATTTAAAAAAGTGTTCTCTACAATCAAACTACTAAAAAAACCTGTATTTAGAAAATAGTTGATAAAAATATTCCCCTGAATTGTACAAGAAAAGAGGTACAGGGAGCACTGGTAAAAGACGTAGCTGGGGAGATGTTATTCCGCTGCCTTATCTTTTTGTTCAGCTCCATCTGTAGTGGGTGCCTGTAAGATGAGAGTCAGAATGTAACAGCACTGCCAAGTAGATGATTACCATTTGATTTAAACATGGATCTCATAACTCTTACCTCGTCCTCAGCTTTGGCTTCACCATTCTCAGCGGGGGCCTCTGGTGCTTTCTCCTCAGGCTTGGCCTTCTCCACCTCCTTAGCTTTCTTGGGCTTAGCAGGCCCCTTCTGCAAAAGCAAACATTAACCACATATTAGCCACCATATGCCAACAGTTCAGGGAAGTGTGTGTGTGTTAGTAAGTAATCAAAATGAGGTGCTACCTTTGGCTTAGGTTTGGGCTCTGGCTTTGCAGTTTCAGGTCTCTGTGAGGAGGTAAACCCATTTCAAAACCAATCAGTAAAAATAATAAAATAAAGAAACAGCATTTTATCTACACATCCCCGTACTTACATCTTTCAACCTGAGAGATCTCCTCTTGGGCTGCAGAGAGTGAACGCAGTGATTACTTTTAACAGTCTCAGGCAGCGGTTCTGAGAGATGACTTATTACTGTCGCCTGGTGAGTGTGCAGGCTCAATATCAAATATCCAAAACAAAACCATGAAATTCAGAAATTACTCCTTACCTCCGAGTCACCTGCACTTGCCTGTAAGGAGAAAATGGAAAATGGGTTTAAAGTAACTTCATTTTTCAAAGTAAGTTATCAGTCTATGAGGGGTTCATTATGGTAAATCTATGCAAGGACATTTAAACATTAAAAGCAGTTTAGCCAGGATTTTAACACTACATGCTAGTCCTGGAAGTGAACATAAATAAAGTGCCCTCTAACATGCTGGCCCATAAAAGTCAGGGTAATATAATAGCATAATGTAGTATAAAACAGCGTCACGTGGTGCTGCTCTCCCAGCTCCTGCCACTGATCTGCCTACAGTACAACTTCAGTGGAGGAGCGGGGGCCGACTCCGCCTCCTCACGACACATCCATTCATTGGTAATAAATGGGATTGCCAGTGGCCGGAGAAAACCGAGCAGCACAGCCAGTGTTCCCGCCATGAATTTGAAAAGAGACTCTCCGAGATGCTCTGCGACTCTGTCGGTCTGCATGCAGAATCTACTAGAACCCCCAGCAACAGGAGCAGCGCTGCGCTGACGGAGGCTCGCCATTGCATAACCTACAACTGGCCTGAGCCGACAATACACAGAAAGCCTCTCGGCTAGCACGACGGCCGCCTTCCACGAAATCCCTTTTCACTCGCCGCGCATTAATAAACAACACCTGCATGCTAACTTTATGAAACAAAATCGCTAATCAAAGCATGTTAGGCGGCGTTTTTTCTCAACAAAAGAACCGCAGGGACCACTTCGTGTTCACATTAAAATTATCGATACAACCAACCTCCACCGAATTCCACGCTGAAATGTACGTGTTTTAACGTTTTCTTTTAGAGAAACTTTAGCTTCCAGAGTGACGACCACAACAGAAAACAATCGATATGCCGCCAACTTTCTCTGCAGAAAAGCCGTCGGTACGGTTTTCATTCGCGCAAACGCTGCCGCACTTATAATTTTCTGCTCATAAAACGACTCACGGGCAACCACTTGCCACAGATACCCACCACACGAAAGAGAGGCACCGATAATCAGCCACTTGACAAAATCAAAACAGACGCTACATGCCAACTAAACTCCGCGACACACAACACTGCTGCTGACGCTCACTTTGGTACACAAAACGGACATTTTGTAGCGACAATTAAACAACTCTCTGACCACAAGCTGTAACAAGCCAAATTTTTAGTTGTGGCTTATAAATACTGTGTTATTAAATGCATGAAAGATAACGATCTACTCACTTTGCTCCTTTTAGGCATGGTTGGTTTGTGGGTGTTTTAAAAAAATAGCTAAATGTTACTGAATACAGGAGAAAGTACAGTGGTATATTCTGGATAAAGCTTTGCCAGTACAGTCTAATACAGCGCAGCGAGACGTTAATGTTCCATTGGAAGAAAAACTAGCTCAAACCGGATTGGATTCTCCCCCTACCTCCCTATTCAAACAGTTATAGTTCCTGCATGATTGACGGCGCTTCTCCCCGCCCCCGCCGTACGTTGATTGGAGGACACAGCGGTCGGCAACACCGTTTCAAATCTGGACCCTGATGTGTGTGGATACGTGACCCGTCAGTCAACAAATATGGCGAGGTATTTGTCTTTCTGTGCATTCGTCTGCTAAACAAGGCGAATTTGTCTTTAAAGCTGGCTTCCACCTCGCTAAGAAATTCCTTGATTTCCTCTGAGCGTTTCACGGGTTTGAGTTTTGTCTTTGCGCGTAAGTGACAACAAAACAAGTTCCGCATTTACAACACCAGCGGTGAAAGACTTTATCCACTGGCAGAAGACCGAGAGAGGGGTGTGTGCTCCTCGGGCCAAGTCTTTGTAGTTTAGCTTGGGAAAATGGCGACAGGATACGTGTGGATACGGCTCCTTGCCTCTGTGTGTGCTCTGGTGCAGCCCTGCGCGGTGCGGTCACCGTCCACTTGCTCCACGGTGGACATACAGTCCAAGCATGACTTCAGTGGAAACAAGTGCGCTGGCTTTGTGTTGAAGTCATTTCACACGTTTCAGCGGGAGACGTTTCTTCATTTGCCCTGAGTGAATGACACTACCCTGACATTGTTACCTCTTACTTCTCCACTGCCCTGAGACAAACACAACTGGGCTGCACAGGTTATTACCTGCATGCGTGAGAATAGATACCTGCGCATTGTCTTGTGTGCAGATGAATACAGAGTATAAAAGAGGTTAATTTGGTTCCCTTCATGTGCAAACCACAAATGAATTTATTTAGCACATAACCATTTATTGTAAATATATATTTATATATTTTTTTCGTGTAATTTATGAAATCAATAATGAGCAGGCTTGTTAATTGATCCCTTCTTGCATTATAGCCTGCACAGCAGGATATAAAGCACAGCAAGAGGGTAAAACCCTCTCCACTGTGAGTTTCTTTGTATTAGAATATTGTCATTCCATTTTATTGTCATATTTATTTATATTTGCAGTTTTTCAAATAATCATGTGTCTCTAGACAGGCTACTGTGTTAGAAAACAAATGAGAGTTTTGATAGAAATGCTGTATTTGGCTTCATCACTGGGACAATCACAATAATTCCCTCGATACAGCGATCAGCCAGCAGAACCATAAAATAGACGTGTCAGGGCATGGACACGAGTGCTGGGGCTGCATGTGTACTATTTTGAGCTTTTCCTGCCTTAAAGCCAAACAGACTGTTAATCATGCTGTTAATCGTGTTGTTGATCGTGTTGGTCTGAGCACATAGCTGTCCAACAGGGTTCCCATTCTCACACAAGCAAAATTCTCGTGTGAAATCTCGGTGTCACAGCAGCTTTTCTGCACTGCAGAGTGCAGTGTGTATAAAATGAGTGGTGGAAGAAGTATTTTGGTTTTTTTCAGTGAAAGTTGAAATGCCACTGTGTTACTAATACTCAGAACAAGAAAACATCTGGTATTTAAAAAGTTAATCAGGTTCGAGAAGCAAAACATATCAAAGTGGAAATCCTCAGGTTGCAGTTTGTATTATGTTATGTGTTACTGTGCATTGTTACTGTTGCAGCAGCATAAAGGGGAATTTTTTTTTTATTTGATGTAGTTTGGATTATTTTATTACATCCAAGCTGATGCATGTTGCACATAACACCTGGAAACCCTAACTGATGGTTCATGTTATACAAATGGGATTATGTGTAAATGTGTTTGTCAGTCATAACATTATTATAACATTGTAGTGTACACTATTACAGCTGTGATTTATTACATTAGTGTTTATTGGTAAGTTTAATGAGGAATTCACTGCCAAAATGTGTCAACTGTAACAAAAAGCATTTTTATGTTACACTGACACAAACCAGCTACAAGCACACACACAAACACAAACACACATTCTCAGGAATGGCTTGCGGAATTGAGACTGCAAAACAGCCCAAGACACTGGCCCGGCCTCCATTTCACAAGATCCCAATCTGATCAAGGATTGCGGGATGTGCTAAAACAAGCCCGATCCACGGGGCCCCACCCTGCAGCCAGCAGAACACCAAAGATCCAACATCCTACCCCTGAGTGCCAGACACCACAAACTCCAACAGCTCCCAGGAGGGGAACCTACACAGGTCTGTTTGTTTAACCGTGCCACCACCATTAAACTAACAGACTTGATTCACAGTGAAGTGCTATTTCCTATTTCCTGCAGGCTTGCACTCAACGGCAGCTTGAGAACTCATCAGATCTTTTCTTTTTGTATGCTTAAAGCCCGTGTCACACCTGAATGCTAACAAATGCTCGAATGCACGCCACATGTTAGATTTGAGCTCTTCCATGTCAGAGCCGAGTACCAGTGTAAAAGTGAAATCAGCGATTGAGTCAGAGAAGTCTCGTTGCCTGAGGTCTCCTTTTCATTCTGCGGGACATGAGCCCACATGCAGGCGGGCGCTAATGTTTCTGCAGCCTGTGCGGCAACAACGGCACAGAAGCGAATCCAAACTCAAGGGAAAGTGACGCCAAACAACAACAGGCACTGATTTAATTCTTTTCTGAAAGGTGACTGCAACTGAGACATGCTTTCCTTACCTCCACTGACGTGTTTCCCTGAGGGGAAGAGAGTTGTGACAATTAGGCCAAGTCACATGCTGATGCTTTATGGTGTTATTATGATCAAGCAATCAGAAGTTAACTTCACCCCAATTAGTTTTCTGTTTAAAGCATAAAGCTGAATGACAGCAACCAGTTCCACAGGTTTTTAATCTTTTATTTACTGCTTCACATCAAAGACTGGAATGTGAGGGCCAACCTATGACAACCATTACATGTGTTTCACCTTATATCGCAAATAATGTTGCATTTTTTGCAGTGTGTCACATATACACGATACTGTAATTGTGTTTGCTAATTTGGAGGAGGATTAAAGTGTGCCTGCCTTTATCTATAGTATATAAAAAAGTTGGGCTGTTTCTGCAGCTTGTGTGACAACAGGACAAAAGTGAATCAAAACCCGTATTAAAATATAGATGTAACAGAATGCAATGATGTCCAAATCACATGAACCCATGTTGCTGACAATTTAGTTTATTTAAGAAAAAAAAATTTCAACAGGAGTAAGAAAAGGCTGGAAAAGAAAGTGGTACTAAAAAGAAACAGCTGGAGGCACGGGTTGCAATTTATTAGCTTAATTGGTAACAGGTCAGTAACATGAGCATCTTAGAGAGACAGAGTTCCTCAGAGGTAAATATGAGCAGAGGTGCACTAATCTGCAAACAAAAAAATGTATCTTCAAATTGTGGAAGGACTTCAGAACGATGTTAAAATTGCATAAAATTATGAAGAGTTTGAATATCTCATCATCTGCAGTAGAAAATATCATCAAAAGATTCAGACAATCTTGAGAAAAGGACAAAGATCCAAAAATCAATACTGGGCCCTCAGGTGGCACTGCATTAAAAACAGGCATGATTATGTCATGGAAACGACTGCATTGGCACAGGAACCTCCCGAAATCACCGTCTGCGAGCACAGTTCGCTTTGCCATCCACAGATGCAGGTTAGAGTTGTATTATGCAAATACGTAACCACATGTGAAAATGAAATCCCGAGAAATTATATCAGGGCCAGCACTCATTTAAAATGGACTGAGGCAAAGGAAAAAGTGAAAATTTAAATTCTTGGAAAACATGGATGCTGCATTTTCCAGACTAAAGAGGAGAGGGAGCATCTGGCTTGTTATCAGTGCTCAGTTCAAAGGCTGCCATCTCTGATGGTACTGTATGGGGGTGCATCAGTGCCTATGGAATGAACAGATTGCACATCTGTAAATGCGCCATTAGTGTTTAAAGGTTTTAGAGCAACATATGCTCCCATCCAGATTGCACATTTTTCAAGGGAAACCTGAGATATTTCAGCAAGACAATGCTAAACCCCAAGCTGCAGCTAGTGGAACAGCTTCATGGCAGAAGAGCCTGGGTACTGAACTGACCTGATAGCTGTCCAGAGCTTTTACCTGCTGAAAACATTTGATGCATCGTGAATGGAAAGATACAACAAAGAAGACCCAGGACTGTTGGTACTAGAATCGTCTATCGGCCAAGAATGGGACAACATTCCTCCCCAAAAGTCCAGAAGCTGATGTCAGTTCCCAGACGTTTATGGTTTGTTAGAAGAAAGGTGGATGCTGCACAGTGGTAAACACGACCTGTCCCAGCACGACCTGTCCCAGCACAGTTTTTTTTTTAAAGAATGTAGAAGTAGAGGAAACTCTGGCACAAGTACAAATGTCACGGCTGATTGGCTGGGCTATTGAATAACAATGTAGTAAAGCTTAGTCATGATAATATAAAGCATGCATTTATAGCAGAGGTTGCCATGGTTGTAACTATATTCTATGCTTTTTTATGTTAGAAGCTGTATTCTTAGTCTGCATGTTGCAGTATTTCAACTTAAGCTTAAGAAAAAAAAATTAAATACAAGCTGCTGCTTTAAAAAGTGAAATAAACTGAGCAGTAAGGAGATGAGTTAGACCATCACATTCACTGCACTGCAGGATTGTCTGGATCTGCCTGGATTCCAACCCGGGAGCACAGCAACCTGCTGAACAACATGATTAACAGTAACTCTCAAAATGAAGGAGCAGTGTGCAGCATGATTAAGTATCAAAGTATACATGAAGTATCTATCTTACATAACTATAAAAATTCCACCACCCCTGAACAGAAAAGCAAGTTGCACAGCAGCAGCAGCAGCAGCAGCACCGAACGTCCAGCTTCACAGGACCTGATAATCTGCAAGCTGTTAAGAAAGTTCTGCAGCTCTCTGCACGAGTCTCCGTGTAAAGGTAGTACATGCACATAACAGAGGGAGGTGAAGAAATGAAGGCAGGGCAGAGGGAGGGGGAAAGGCATTAGGTAAGTCTCAAATAACAATGGCTGTGTTGTGTTCACTATTGGAGGAGTCCTTCCATTACAGCTGCTGCCTGTTGCGGTCTTTTCCCTCCTTGTTGGCCCACTTGTTTTCCCTCTTGGGTCGTAAGAACAGCGGGAGGAGGGAGCAACACCTCAGACGACAGTGGAAAAGACTTTTATTACAAACATGTGAAATATTGCCACACAGAAAGTAGTTCTGCAAAATAACCTCTCTGATCTGTGTTTTTCAGGCACAAGCAGTTAATATATTATATTTGAGGAAATAACACCGAGTTCCCAGAGGTAACGGGACCACAGGCACTGCCATAATCCTGATTGGAGGGTGGCAAGATGAAGGTAAAGGTGACCTCATCCAAAGCCTCTTTGACAGAGGGCAACTTGTTCATGTATCTGCCTAACTGTCACCCAGTCAGCAGTTGCTGGTTAAGTCTTGTAGACATAACAGGTGACACCAAGCAGCTGTTTCTGTGCACAAACACACACATGGGTCTCTTTCCTTCTGCCCAGCTGTAATGCAGCCACGTGGTGCTTGATGCAGGCGGGCAGTGACAGATTAGTCAGCTGGACGTAAGGAAAAGCTGAGTCTCTCCCTCTCCCTCTTATTAAGTGGATTTCCCCCATCAGCGAATAGCAGTCTTCCCATATGGAGCAGCAGGTAAAGCCAGATTATTGGAGTTTGTGTGAGAGGGGCGCCGCCACCACCAGAGCTCACAGAGTGAACTCATGAACATTACATTCTGGGGGACACGTAGCAGCACCTGCACAGGTCTTCTGTGCAGCCAGTGTTTTTTATAGGTCACACGTTTAATACGAAGCAAAACTAAATTCAAAGTGGATTTTTTGCTTGTTTGTTTGTTTGTTTTTGTGGGACATGATATAAAGTTGGATCACTTTTAATAAAATAACAATAAAAATATATAATATATAACAGTGCAGAGTGACAAATCTATTTCCTATTGTCTTTGCTCAGGAAAGTGTTGCAATCTAAGCAGAGGAGTGCCGATGACTTGCTCTTAACACAGTAATTTCCAAGTGAGAGAGGGCGGAGGCTCACCCCCGTGGCAACATAGCCTAATAAGCTCAGGAACAATAAACCTTAGTCGGCTTTAACCATTGATTAGCCAACAGCTGACACAACAAAACACATCTTACAATGGCAGTTAATGCACGCACTTGTCTTTGTAAGGAACATGTTGCATCATGGGGTCACATCATGGTTTCTTCTCACAGATAAAGGACCAGTGAGTGAAAACAATCTGTGGCTACAAAAAAAGGCTGGTTACATCAAACAGCTGATGAATGCATGTGATAGGTTATGACTGGTGATCCCTGACAGCAGCTCTGGTGGCAGAGACGGCCCTCTGAGTTACAGCATTGCCTGTCATATGCAAGGCGATGAGAGGAGTGCTATGGCTGACCCTCCCCCACATATCTACTTCCTGTTTTTCATGGTTGTCTGCTCGATTCTGCCTATACAATACTAACTGTGTCTGGAGATGTTCCAGCTCCCACCATGTATACTGCCACCCTCATAAAATGGCAACTGTGGGCCAGATTGGCCTAAAGGTCTCTCACAGCAGACGGGCTGTGTACTAGTATGGCTGCAGTGTTTACCACAGCACACCTGTCACCACGGTGGCCTCCAACATTTACTGTGGATCTGTGACTTTAATGTTGAACACAAATATCACACGTGTATCTTATTTACTCAAGTACATTTGAGAGGTACAGCTTTGAGGTTGTTGTACTTTACTTGAATGTTTTTGCATCATGTTCGTTTTTAATTTTGTAATCTCCACGTTTGAGAAGGAAATGCACATTTTGCCCCATTATAATCAAAGGTATAGGAAATAATCTGCTGATTATTGAATTTTCAGTAAGTTTAAATGTATGTGTAATTTTGACACTCAGAAGACTGAGTGCAAGTCTTCTGGGTCTTCATCTGCCTTGACTGTAGGCCATGTACTAAACTATTATTTTAAATTGTGGTGTGATACTTTCAGTAAATAATCTGTTAACACCTGTGTGTGTGTGTGTGTGTGTGTGTGTGTGTGTGTGTGTGTGTGTGTGTGTGTGTGTGTGTGTGTGTGTGTTTTATATTCACGCTTTGTATGTGTAGAGAACACGTTTTCTCAC